>CM024761.1:34169477-34309680 GCA_014218235.1 Colocasia esculenta | reverse complement strand
GATAACCTACCTATTATAGCATTTTAAGGACCAGCTGGTTCTCAACGTGTTCTGGGATCTGAGTTCCCTTTAACAAAACGGTGATGATCTAGGTATACGTTGCTAATCGTCGGATAAACCGTTAAGTTAGATAAGTTTGGGGATGATGGACTCTGTCTTGCACAGCGGTTGCAGGAAGACTCTAACCCATTCTTATTTAGTTTAGCAATATTATCCTTGATATATTTTTATTTCTCCTTTCTTTGCATTTGATTAATGTTTTCTTTCCTTTAGCCCAGCATGCATCATGTAGGACTTTGAGCTATCATGACTCATCCCTGGCTAATGGTGAGCTCTTGTTGAGTGTCCAACTATTTTTCATGTTCAGAACAAGAAATCCTATTCCATTCCGAATCAAAAAGTTTACCTCCGAGCGAGTTACTCTTGCCAATCTGTCAAGAATTTTCCTATCTAGATTCTCTATCCAATTTTCATTTAAATTCCTTTTGATCCTTTTGGTTGCAAACCGCTCCCAGGATAGAGTCAAAGTTACCTGCTTGGCACGCACATGTCCCTCAAAATGAAACTGCAGGCCAATCAGCTAGGGTACCTATCAATCGAGGGGTTGATCATCCTTTTCTCCTTTTCGTCCAGACTTGTGTTTTCCTTGCGTTCTACTCAAGCAGTTAACTCGGGACTTTCAAGAGGATTCCAATTGCTTGTTGGTAGATAGGTTGGTGTCTTTACCTTGGCTTCCATCTTTTCAGTCCACTTCAGTCATCTCCACTTCATCGTCATTTCATGACACCTCCGCTATGCCCTTGCAAAGTGGAAGCCAAGGAGGGACAATCTGTAGACACTGATTCTCCAGCCCATAGTTGAACCACATTTCTTGTCCTCTTAAAGAGCCCAAGTCAGTACTTCAACTTGAGCCCATCTGTTAGCCATTTTTTGAGCCCGTTAAGAATCCAAATTCTTAGCTTATCCCGTCCAATATCATTACAAGAGTCTTTATGCTTAAATCATTGATTATTCCCAAATACTTGATCAATATTCCAAGAATAATCAATTTTATTAACGCGACGAGTCGTGGCATCGCGTTAGTCATGTTGCGCCCTCCTTGGCTGTCGCGACAGCCCATGCATATCTACTCATGTGCCTACAAGGTCGCGTCCACTCTGGCAGTCCCGACAAGCCCTGTCGCGTCCCTACGACCTGTCGTGACATGATCTGCATGCGCTGGCCTCCGCAACCACCTCCTCTTTATCCTCCATTCGCCTTATCTCTATCTCCATGCAACTTCCCAACCCCCTAGCTGTGGTTTGAGGTTCCATGGCACCTTGGGACCATCTTAGGACTCTGCCCATCTGAATTTACATGGCTTTTATCACCTTTTTTGGGTCATTATCACTCATGGATGGGATAATCTCTCTCCTTTCTATATAAGTGACACTCCACTTTATTCAGAAGGAGGAGCCCGAATTTTGCCATGAAGTGTATCGAAGTCCTTCTAGACATTCCCCTTAGCTCGTGGCTCACCCATTTCCACCCATTTCCTATCTATCCTCTTCATCAAGCCATGGTTTCTTCTTCACATATGGAGCTTGGTGATTGAGGAGGCGGCTTCCACCTTCATCCAGGGCTTCAACATGACCAAGGACACTACATTATAGCTAGGGAGTCGTCCCATTGAGGCTCTTTCTTCCTTTCCTTCTCTCATTGTCTCTTCATGCATATTATTATTTTCTTTTATATAGGAACACATTCCCTTTCCTTTCCCACGTTTTATGCTACCCAAGGGGTTTAAAAACCACCCCCAGGTTTGTTCCCTCCATGCTCTCCCCTTCTCATTTCCTTTTGTATAGATACTACTCTTAAATATGGTCTAATAGGGTTTCTTTTATTGAAATCGTTGTTTTGGCAGGCACCTAAGCAAGGATAGATGAGGAGCTCTTGTCCTCTAGCCGGCTGGAGGGCAGGAAGAAGGTCCCCCAACATTCTCCTGCACTGCAGAGAACGCGTCAGCCACCTACGTCGCAACATCAAAGACGCGCCCGGTCAGGGTGTCATGACCGCGACCCTATCACGACGGGTCTCCCCGTCGCGACACTAGTAAGTGACCCGTTTTCAGTCCTTTTCCTAGCATGTTAGCCTAGTTTCAATCATATTTAGGGCAACTTGTTAGGTGGCGATCACATTTCCTTAATCCGTGCTTTTAATAGCTTAAACATGTTGCGTGTTTCGAGGGGTGCGCAACCACATGATTACAGTTGTCTTTTGTTAATACTTCTATTCCTTTTAGATTTACTATAGTTTCCTGGCTTTCTAGACTTAATATCTTTTCATTTTTATTTTTTGCATCTTCACACAACAACTCATTTCTCCTTTTAGTTCTAGAATTTGCTTTCTAGTTGTTCCGTTTCTGATTTTAAATTGAGTTAGTTATTTCAAGACATGCAAATTTTCTTGATTAATTTAGTTGTTTACATACATCTGATAATTACCATAATTCATTGAATGCTTTTTCTAGATTATCAGAGTCAGAATCATAATCATTACATGAAGTAAAAGAAGAGTCTGAGGTTACCTTATCATCACTGTTTGCCATAAAGGCTAGGTTGGCCTTTTCTTCTTCTTCTTCACTAGAGCTTGACTCACTGCTTGAGTCACCTTCATTGTTCCATGCAGCAGCCATTGCCTTCTTCTTGTATTTCTGAATCTCTGGTATTATTTCCTTTTTATATTCTGCCTTCTTAAACTTTGGACAATCAGCCTGAAGATGTCCAGGCTTCTTGCATTCATAGCAGATGGGCTCAGGTCTTTTGAATTCTTTGCCTTTCTTGAAGTTTCTCCTTCCTGACTGATACTTCTTTGGCCAGAATTCTTTGTAGCCATCTGGAGAGGAAAGCTTCTTCTTCTTCACTGTTTCTTCACCTTTCACATCTTTTGATTTGCTTTCAAATGTGCTTTCTATTGCTTTGAGGGCATGTTATACTTTTTTGTTGGAGGATTCTCCCAGTCTTTCATGTTTATCTCGTGAGCCATTAGAGACCCAATGAGTTTTCGAGAGACATTGTCATGAGATCATTGGCTTCTTCTATGGCGTTAACCTTGGGTGTCCATGTAGTTGGCAAGGATCTTAGTGTTTTCTCACCATATCCTGTCTCATATCTTTTGCCCAGCCCAGCCAGGCCATTTGTGATATCTGTAAATCGACTGTACATCTAGGAGATAGATTCTCCTGAATGCATTTGGAATCTTTCATATGCACTACCAATATATCAATTCGTTTCCTTTATTTATATGTTCCTTCGTGGGTGTGTTTCAACTTATCCCATTTCTTTAGCCGACTTGTATGCAAATATTATGTTGAATTCCTTCTTGCTTAGGAACAACACAATATGCTTTTGGCCTTACTGTTCTGAGACAGTTTCTTCTTGTCATCATCTGTCCACTTTTCTTGGTGTTGGTGACTGCCAGATCTCCATCTTCTATTATCGTCCATGGTTGAAAATCAAGACTCTGAAGAAGAAAGAATTCATTTGCCTTCCACTAGTTGTAATCTTCTCCATCCAACAATGGAGGCCTGTTGACAGATTGTCCCTTTGCATAACTTGGGCTGCCATTTATCTTTGCCCTTCATATCGTGAGATCTACTTACTTAAGGATATGGCTCTGATACCACTTATGACCAGGTTGCAAGCCAGAGGGGGGAATGGATTCTAAAATTCGTCTTAGAAATATTCTATGACAAAATAACTTTAGAAACAGTAAATGAAATAGTTAGAGTTAATGAGCAGTGGATAAGGAGATAAAACCAATCACATGAACAACAGAAATTTTATCCTGGTTCAGATCTCCTATCACAAGGAGTCCTATGTTCAGTCCCCAAGCAACAACTTGGGATTCCACTAACCAATGGTATTTTCCATGGTTTTATTTTCACCAAAATATATATAAGTGGAGATAAATGTTCATCAGAAACAGCCTAAAATGTACCAAATAAATATGGGAGTGAATCAAGTAAACTTTCATAACATGACATGACATCACCGGGGTACAAGTATGAGTCAACCAAGTAACAAGTCAAGCAAATTAACAAGATGATTGTCATAACTGATCAAAATGCCAAATACTGAGTGTATTGTCAAACACCGTAGGTCAATTAACTCTACAGGCACGCACTATTGGGCGCTCCTCCCAAGACTAGACTGGGCCCTTATATTACCAGCATTAGTTGTGAATCAAGATCCCATGTATCTTTAGACAATCATGGATAATCAAGATCTCAACAATATAGTTCAGAGTGTTTCAATAAGAGGTATCAAGCTTATAGGGGCAGTAACAGGGAAGAATTAAGAAAATAGAGTTTCTATAGTGAACATGAGATTGGTCAACCAAATAGTCAATTCAGGGCGATAAAATGAAAAAATGGTTTAGTACTAGAAAGACGGACTAATCAATTGAACAATTGATTTAGGTCAACGATAGTTTATATGTTATGGGGAGTCAATTCTTTATCTTAGGGAGTTGATTCTTAATCTTTACAGAGTCGTTTTTTTAACACAGGGAGTCGATTTATTAAGACTCATTTCATTAATGGACTCAATTTATTAAGACGTTCACTAAGGGAGTTGATTATCAGACTAATTTCATTAAGGGAGTAGATTTATCAAGACTTTTTCTAAGACTCATTTTTGGCATGTTTTAAGACTCAACGTTTTTCTTATATTTGAAACTCGTTTTTGACTTGTTTTGAGACTCGATTTTTGTCGTGTATCTGAGACTCATTTCTGAATTGCTTGAGACTCCATTTTTATTTTTATTTTTAGACTCATTTTTACTGTTTTTAAACTCAATTTTGGTCTTGAGACTTATTTCTGACTTGTTTAAGACTTGATTTTTTCTTATTTTTTAGACTCATTTTTGGCTTGTTTTAAGACTCGACTTTTTCCTTGCTTGTGAGACTCGTTTATGGGACTTTTTTTATAGCAATCTGAAACTCAGTTAATTATCAATCCGAGTCTTAAGTATTTAACTATTAAGATTTCAATGAATTAACAACTTGGGACATTATTTATTAATATATGGAACTCAATTAATTTAACAATCAGGGAATGATGATTTTAGTAATAAAAAAAAGTTAATCATCCATCAGAAATATGGTTACTTAATAATCCAAAATCTACTAAGTTACCAATCAGGGAATTAATACTTATTATTTTCAAAACACAGATATTTAACAAGCAAGGACTTAATTTATTCTTACAATAGGTCTGAGTTTAAAGAACATAGAGTACAATTTGATCTTTCGGATAGCAACTTAGGGTCCAAGACAAGGTTCAAGAGGGAATTAACTCATGATACGATAAGAGAAATCCACATACTCTGAACCATAGCATGAAAATATTATAAATATGGTTTTAAACCTTCAGAAACATGCAAGAAGGTTTTTTTTTTTCAAGCAGGATAGCAATAATTTGGGATGAAGGATTATAATCACAAGTTTTTCTCACATGCATGGGAGTAACAACATGATTGGTATTCATAGAGTGCTATGAGGATTAACTATAGTAATGTTCAGTCATGTTTAACATGAGGGAACACCCATAGGAACATTATTTAGTTTAACCTAAGTGATCACCTACCTCTTTGACAATTCAAGAGAAGAAAGT
Source organism: Colocasia esculenta (assembly GCA_014218235.1). Lineage (NCBI taxonomy): Eukaryota > Viridiplantae > Streptophyta > Magnoliopsida > Alismatales > Araceae > Colocasia > Colocasia esculenta. The sequence continues at coordinate 34,304,026 of CM024761.1, read as the reverse complement.
GGAGATCAATGAAGAATTGTAGATCTTTGGCTTGTTGTGGTCCTTCTCTCTCCAAGCTCCTCTTTGTGTGTTTCAAAAGAAAGGAAGAAGAACGATAGTAGCAGTAAGTCTCCAAGCTTTCTATAACTCTCCTCTCCCTCAGTCGGCTCCTTCCTATGTCCATAATCTCCAAACAACAATGAGAGGTGGCTAGGTAGGGTTTCAAGTTATATTTAAAGGGGTATGGCTTTAGGATTCCAAGCATAAGTCGAAATTCCAAGCCCTGCGCGATTTTCTATGGTTTCCTTCCCATAGATGACTTCTTTTCCTAGTTGAATATGTTTGGTATAGCAAGCAACCCTCTTGATGGGTCACAGTTTTAAGTGTCCTTTGATTATTCCATGTGCATATAGATCCCAGCAAATTCTAACTCGGATTGGACCCAAATTTTTACTCTTAATTCTTGTTTTGTTTAGGAGTTGTACAGTGGTTCAAATTTACTTATTGGGTTACATTTCTAGGCACCAAATTAAGGCCCATTTAGCCTAGATTTTAGCTCATTTAACCCAACTTATTAATGGGCTTTTGAGCACCATGCATTTACAGATTATTACTTTAGAGGAAAAAAATATTTACCTAAAATTTAAAATTCCATGTTGTTACACTGTTTGCAGTATACTCTCTCAAAATGCATGATTATAAATCTCTTTATCTTGAGAAGAAGAACATAAAATCTGATTGTTACTGTAACGGCCCTGGATATTTATGCCCAATAGGGCTCCATATCCAAGTCCGCCTCCCCGATCAGACCGAAGTCTCGCAAGGGATATCTCATACAAGTGTCCAGTAAGAATATAAAAGACAATAATAATAGTATAAGACACAAGAAAGTACATGTGCTCATATCTGTATACAAACAATGTGAGAATGTCCCAATAGATTATTACATGTCCAATAAAGAGTACAACTATCTGGGGCATATCCCGAGGGAGCGCAAGCTCACCCAACACAACTAAACTTACTACTGGTGGTACAAGTCTGCCATAAACGCCTCCGCAAGCCACACAAACGGCTAACACCTGAAAAGAGCTGTAAGGGAGTGAGCCTCAACATGTCACTAGCTCAGTAGGGACCTCCAAAAAAACACACCGAAACTGAAGAGACCTTAACCTCAAAGGGTCTCACTGGCAACACCGATAGCCAAACCATATCTGCTCAAACAATCATGATTAACACAGTAAAAAACATAATCTCACTAGCTAGCACAAATCTCGGAAGAAAGAGAGACAATAGGACTAGCACAGCACCACTAGTCCGCCCTAACAACTGTAATGCCTAGACCACATGCCTCATAGGCAAAACTACAACAAACTAGTCATAAGCTACAAGCCTCACAGGTAAAACGCTGCCTAGGCTACAAGCTTCACAAGCACGTAGGGTAACAAGACTGGCAACAGGAAGCAAACCACCCACACTAAAACCATAACCAGAAGCTTACCCGAGAAGGGTAAAAAACAAGTGTGGAAGGTCACACACCACATGACCTCCACATAACACAAGTTCACCTCAACACCTGAAGAGGCTGGTACACAACGTACCACAAAACAATCTACCCATGAAGGGTACAGGTACCTACTACCACGAGGTACCACTACGGAACCACAACCACAACTGTGCCAGCACCAGGGCACACCTCAACGGATAAACCTCAACTAGCGAGTCACTACACACAGGCCACAACTGGGGGCAAAGCACGAGTCGGAATGGAACGACGCCACCAACACGGGAATGAACTAATGGTTCATGATGCCAGTATCCAATCCGGACAACATAACACGAGAACAACCTCTCAGTCTCGCAATCATGGATGAAAGGTCCAACTGCCACTCCACAGCCACAAGCCAAAGAACAGTGGAGACTAACTAACACCACACCTGCAGACCACACAGCTGCAGGCCCAAGCCTGGCACCTTCAAGGACTCCGGCCGAGCTCCCTAAAGTGAGGCACTGGAAACACAGGACTAGATGGGGACCAGTACGTCTACTGGTGTCTGTCCCCCAACCACGAGCACACTACAAGCGACTGCACACCCACAAACACAAGTCGTTGACCTCAGTCGTCTTTCCCTCAGCCGGACGTACAACTCAAGCACAGGAGTGAGAGTGTCTAGGAAGACGAATCAGACCTCTATGGTACACACCGTACCGAGACACGCCTCGAGCACAACACACGTGCCTGGCTCACCAATGAACCTGGGGTTCCCGATTGAAGAGGTATTCCAGAATAGGCGCGGACCACCAGACTCGGAAACACACAAACCACGATATACATACTTATACAACCTTTATTTGTAAACCACGGTATACAATCCTGTGGCGGGATGGACATTGGGGTGGGGTGGGGGCGCTTCCACCCGGGATCGAACCCGGGTGGCGCCGGGCGCTAATAACAAAAAAAAGTGTCAGGATTAGCTTGTCACCGGTCACCATGTGACCCTCAAGCCATCCTACACCGATACATACATGAACCACAATATCATGCATTAACCTTGCCTGTCATTGGTCATCTCATGACCTCCATAGCAGCACAAACACCTTGCTCATTAACCACTTTATTAATATAATAACAATGTAACATGAGTTACACAACTCACTAACTACATATATCAACCCCTACACATGCTTACTAACTTAATCATAGTAAGCAACACATAAAGACAGCCAAAAGGCTAAGGCTAGGTTCACACTGGAACCTCACTGCCCAACCATCACAAACTATCCAGAGAAGCTAAAACGCGACGGATATAGGCGTCGCCTTTCAAATCGCGATGACCTGTCTGGACGCATTCAAAACCTTAACACGACAGGGCCCAGTGTCGGAGCGCAGCCCGATACGTCGCCTTCAGGCCCAATTGGTCAACCTGACAGTCAACATCAAAATCGCGATGGCAAAAACGTCGCGATATGGACCACAATAACCATTACACTAAATCACAACAGACCTCACCGTCACGTTAAGAAGAACGCAAACAGGTCAAGTGGTCACGTTCTAAACCACCACCACAACACACCAGACAAAGCAGAAACACAATGATGCAGAGTGTTGCATTCATACCATGAACACGACGGTGCACCCCATAGCGTTTCAATCGTAACAGTGAGTTCAGCTTACAGGCCGAAACCACCTTCCACAGGAAATCCAACACATACCCAATAAATTATTACAACTAAAGCAATAAACATGGTATCCATAACATGAAAACCACCCACACATGCCACCACCCTTTAAACCATTCAAGACATGGTTAAACAATAGGAGTCTCCCTACCAACTGAACGAGTCTGAAGAACACGAAGAACTCCTCGCCGCTAGCCGTCCACGCTCGGACACCATCCCCGCGTGGAACCCGTGCCGCACGAGCCGCCAGGGAACCGAATCGCCGGAAAACCCCTCAGTAGCCTCCCCCCTTCACCTGGATAGAGCTCCTCTGCTCTGTCTGGGCAAAACAGAGCAATTAACCACGGTTCAAAATCACGACGTAGTCAGTTGATACAGTCGGGTGAAATCTGAGCATCTTCCAACAGCTGTACTTTCTTCACCATCTCGGCATATGTTTGGATTTTGAGAGGGGTCAGTTGAGTAATGTATTGAGGCTTAAGGCCATTGAGAAAGTGCTAGTCTTCACCCTTTGGTATTCACCAGGTGTTCGGCATATCTTGCCAGTCTAGAAAAATGGGCTTCATAGTCAGCTACAGACAGGCTCCTCTGTTTAAGAGCAGTGAACTCCGCCAGCCTTCTCTTGGACGTGCTCTGAGAAGTACTTGAAATTAAAAGCTTCTTTAATTCAGTCCAGGTGAATTGGCCATTCGCCCTGGTTGCTTCCACAGACTCCACCAAGAGCGGGCATCCATTTCTAGTTGAAATGTTGCTAGTAGCAGCTTGTCCCCAGCTACACATTGCATGGCACAGAAGATTCTTTCCGTCTCCTTCAACCAGTGCTCGGCCTCATCCGGATCGGGTAGTAGTACGCGAACTGTTGGCAGATTTAAACTTCTGAAATTACGATGCAGCTCGCCTGCACCACGATTTCCTCCTCCTCCTTGTGCTGCTTGCAGAAGCACACGAGTGAGTTCTTGGATTGTTTGTTGCATGCCCCTCATTTGAGCATGTTCAGCAGTCATCTTTGCTTTCTTAAGTTTCCTACAAAATATCTTATCATTAGGACATTGCTATGGAGTTAATTCGTGCGTGTGTGATTATCTTTTAGATCTTATCCCTGGGTTCTACCCAAATCTCACATAGGTATGATAATTGACTTAGACACGTGTCAAGGCAGTCCGTCCTAGAACATCCTAGACTTAATCATCCTAGTAAGGATATCCTAGGCTCTGATACCACAAAATTGTCATGCCCCGACGTGGAATATCAGAACGTGAGGCAGTTGAAAGTAAGTGAGTACAGAGCGTAGAATAGACAACAAACCATTGGACAATTAAATAAGGCGATATCAAATATCTTTCATTGATATTCCATTGTTGTCTATTACATCAACTACTCAGAGCCATAAAATAGCGCCCAATTGACTCTAATACATAAAAAGAAATAAAATACTAACTAAGACGTCTAGGATAACTTGGTGACATCATGGCACTCGTGGGTCACTCCTAATCCTCCCCATCCTCGTGAGTGTACTCATTCTCCTCAGCCTCACCTGAGAACACAATGACAAATAACGTAGGATGAGCGACAACGCCTAGTAGGATTTAAATCTCATGGTGCGGGCAACTTTACATGATTAATGTATTAAAAGTAGAGTCACTATATGATAGAGCGAGAGAGTCAAGTAAGGTAAGAGATAGCATGATAGTAAGTGCGACGACCCTCCTTATACCGGTACGATTTACCAATCCACGTCGGATAGTCAGTCTCGTCACAGTGGGACATTTACCCACACTAACACACATGATTGAGATGTACACAAATATGAATACAGAGTAGCGGAAGTAAAAGACTATTGTCTTTTCATTTCATCATCCATATTAAACATACATGATCCATATAAAATTTAAGGAACTAAGTCCACATAATGAAATACAAATTTAAATTACATTGTTCGTCCTCAATTTACATAAGCTTCAATTACATAAGTCTCAATTACATACTATGAAAGTAAGGTACAACAATGGTGACTCCACAACACTCTATTCTCCTCGCTCGGAGTCGCTCTCAACGGTCTCCTCCAAGGAAGTAAGGTCACCTTCTAACCTGTACGCCGAAGCAAGAGTGAGTCTAAAAGACTCAGCAAGTAACTCCATACACATCATACATGCATACATCACAAGTAGTCCATTCATTCAATTTCCTTAATCAAACATGTAGCATGGTTGTACAATAAAGAAAACTACCTATCATGATAATCTACTAATTTCACTATGCATGATACATGGTCTATGTCAATCCAAAATGAAATACCTACCGCATGCTTTCTACTCATTCATTCACATGAGAGCTACACTTACATTTAACTACAACATGATAGTAATTTAGCATGGGATTTTCACACATAAGAAGGAAATACCCTAACATGGATTCTACACACCTTTGCACATATAAAACACCATTATAAACACATTAAGGTTTCTGTTTTGACATGAATCTAACATTTTCATAACACAATCACAAGTTCGCATTTTTAACACATTGGTTTCACATGTTTACACATTTACACGTTCGCATTGTTCACATTTACACATTACACATCACATGTTCCACTACACAATTGCACATATACACATTCACATTTTCACATTTAAATACCATGACACATAGTCCAAACACCACTAGAAGGACACATTCACATCACATAACACATAGACACCACCTAGGCAACACAGTGACGGCTCTTGGTACTGTGCAGACCGGGAGAAGTAATCTCCACCCTAACCAGTGGTACTTGTCCACCTCCAGGATTTCATCCTAATGCCTTAGGATCTTAACACATTGAACCTTCCCGTGGGGACCATTCCACGTACAGTTCCACAGCCCTCTATGGAAGCAGTGTCACACATGGCACATTTTACACATTCCGATTTTTAACACACATATTTCATACGGTTTACACATTGGTCTATTTTTTCCTAACTTGATACTACTGTTGACAAATTTAACACTCAGCAACTTACTCTAATCATGCTGAAAACACATTATCCAACCATAATCATGTTAAGCACGCATTAATAGCTCATTTTCACATGGAAATTTCACAATGTACTCTGCTGTTGCCCAAATCATATGAGATTTTAACCACAAGCTATTTGCAGGTTTCAGACCACACATGCAAATTTTCATATTTTATGAACTGTATTAAATTTATAGAAAATAAAACATTCAACCACATGGCATTCATAAATCAGTTATCATGGAAGCATAATATCATGGTCTGTTTTGATAGTGCACTAACCTGCATCTATCATTCATATAACCACATAAGTTTTCCCTGAATTTATTTCACATCATACAATTTACTGTGAGTTTTACAAGAACCTATACATGGTTTCTATTTTCATTGCAGAAAGAAATTGTAATAAATCACATGATCATGGGAAAATTCCCAAATTTTTAGGACAGAGACTGACCTACATACGCATGATCTAAAAAAAATATGGCATTCGAATTCTTCACGAATCAGGTGAACAGCAAGCGATCCTATCCAAGATCTTTAGCTAACATGCATTTCACATAAACCTAACAATTTATACTAATTACAAAAATTTACAAAAATCTCACAATGCATTCCATTATCTATATTAATAGCATATAACATTTACAATATATCCTCATGCGAAGAAATCCGGAAATAATCATATAAGGTAGAACAGTTCCCTGTTCTGTCTAAAGAACTAAACGACAAAGGCTGGCCGTTCCAAGGGTTAACGGCAGCATCGTCTGCCACCAACTGGAGATCTTAACGGCAAGGGATCTTGCCGTTAAGTTCCTGTCTGTGCAGAAACACAGACCGAACTCCAAAGATGGGGGAAATGGGGGTTCCAGGACACGAATAAAATCCCATAAAATACCTAAGACCTACTGGACATGTACATGCACCACGGGGATGGGTTACTTGCCTTAGAAAAACCTCCAAAGGGATCAAAAAGGTTGTTGAAGCTCTCCATGGGCAGTGCCAAGAAGCCTCCGTTAACTCCTTCCTCCGGGTTCTAGGATGAAGTAGCCTTCAGTCCAACGTTGGGGAAGCCTTCTCCTATGTCCAATCTTCCTCCCAGTGAAAATAGCTCGCCGGAAGAAGCCTCAAATCACGGATCTGAGCTCTCAAAGTTCTGGTTTTCTTTGTTCTCTCACAGCTAGGGTTTCCCTCTTTGCAAAGAGCCAAGAGAGCTCTTTCAGGGTTGCAAGGGGTAGTGTTTTATAAGATGGGCTTGGGATATCGTAAGGCATGATGGGAGAGGTGAGAGCCGTTGGGGACATCTCCCCAATCGGTGAGCAGTCAATCTGGAATTTCGGGGGTCTGCTGCACACAGAAAATCGGAGAAGTAGACATCCACATCCATGGCGTTTACTTAATAGTTGGCATCTATCGACATGGACGTTTACTCAACATGGACGTCCATCCATGTTGACGCCAATTTGCTCTTCGGCCAGAGCTTAAACCATGCAGGAAACCATATATACGCTATATATATACATGCAATATATATAGTATAGTGTACACACTACTACACATGCAAACAACAATAATTATATCTAAACATACACATGCACACATAAGTACACCTAGCTAATATGTACGTAGATATCTACATGCATACACAATATTTACACACAAGCATGAATTTACACACTCAGCAAAATAAAAGGACAAAATTTGAGGGCCTTACACCCTCCCCCTTAAGGAAACTTCGTCCTCGAAGTTTAAACAACACTACTCGAACAAATGAGGATACTTCTTTCTCATCGCATCCTCAAGCTCCCAAGTAGCCTCCTCCCGCGAGAAGTTCCGCCATAGAACTTCACCGACGTAATACTCTTGTTCCGGAGATGCTGAATCTTTCGGTCAAGAATAGCTACTGGTTGCTCCACATATGACAGATCTGGCTGGATCTCCACTGGCTCGTGACTAATAACATGAGACGGATCTCAACATACTTCCTGAGCATAGATACGTGGAAAACGGGATGAACGCAGCTAAAGCCGGAGGCAAAGCTAGCTCGTAAGCCACGCTACCTAAACGCCTGAGAATCTCATAGGGCCAATGAATCTGGGACTTATTTGCTATGCCTGCCAAACCTGATGACACCTCGAGTAGGTGAAATCTTCAAAAAAGACATGCTCACCCACCTCGAACTCAAATCCTTCCTCCTGTTGTCGGCATAGCTCTTCTGCCTATCCTGTGCCGCAACAAGCCTCTTCTGATAAGCTGAATCTTATCCGAAGTCTCCTGAACTAACTCCGGACCGATCAACTGCCTATCGCCGGTCTCCTCCCAACATAAAGGAGATCTGCAAGGCCTTCCATACAACGCCTCAAATGGAGCCATACCAATGCTCGCATGAAAGCTGTTGTTGTATGTGAACTCCACTAGAGGTAAATGGCACTCCCAATCATCCTTCCAATCCAGCACACACGCCCTCAACATATCCTCGAGCGTCTGGAAAGTCCTCTCAAACTGTCCATCCGTCTGGGGATGAAACGTCGAACTGAGCTTCAGCTCCGAACCTAAAGCATCTTGAAGACCCTTCCACAACCTCGAAGTAAATCTCGGATCTCGATCCGAAATGATCGACTTCGGCACACCATGCAATCTAATAACGCTATTGACATACAATCTAGCTAAGCTCTCTACTGACTGCTTCTTCTTCATAGGCAAGAAATGTGCAGTCTTCGAGAATCTATCTACGACTACCCAAATCGAGTCATTACCCCATCTGGATCGAGGCAAACCGAAACAAAATCCATAGTGACAGCTTCCCACTTCCATACTGGGATTTCCATCTTCTGCATAAGACCAGATGGTCGTTGCCGCTCGTCTTTCACTTGCTGGCATACTAGACACCTAGATACATAATCCGCTACATTCTCTTCATGCCAGACCACCAAAAAGACCTCTTCAAATCCTGGTACATCTTGGTGTTACCCGGATGAATAGAGAATCTCGACCTATGAGTCTGCTAATACATGCTCACGGACATCTACAATGTCAGGAACACATACTCGGTGATGGAATCTAATCACGCCATCCTCATCACGAGCAATGCCTGCCTTGCCCACTAACTCTTGGAGTCTAGGGTCGGCTTTCTGTTGCTCGATCACCTCATCCAACACCGAAGACCTAAGGGACAACTGAGCTACAAAAGCCTGACACAAGGGCTCTAACTCAGTCATCGAACACGCCGCATCCTCCAACATCTTCCAATCCTGCTGGAGCGAAGACCTCTTCTACTAAGAGCATCCGCTACGACATTCGCCCTTCCTGGATGATATTGAAGATCGAAGTCGTAGTCCTTGAGGAACTCAATCCATCTCCTCTTCCGTAGGTTTAGTTCCTTCTGGGAGAAGAGATACTTCAAGCTCTTATGGTCAGTGAACACCTCAAATCTGACACCATAAAGATAGTCTCCAGATCTTTAGTGCATGAACCACTGCCGCAAGCTCCAAATCATGAGTCGGATAGTTACCTCATGCTCCTTCAATTGGCGAGAAGCATACGCCACTACCCTTCCTTGCTGCATTAGCACACAGCCTAAGCCAATCGAGATGCATTCGTATAATGGCAAAACCTTCAGCACCACTAGGTAATACCAATACCGGAGCGGAAGTAAGTTTAGCCTTCAATAATTGAAAGCTACTCTCACATGTCTCGGACCACACAAACTTCACACCCTTTCTGGTAAGCTGAGTCAATGGGGCGGCGATGGATGAAAACCTCAATGAATCGCCGATAGTAACCAGCCAAACAAGAAAACTACGAATCTCCGAAGGGGTCTTGGGGGTCTCCCAATCCATAACTGCTGGACCTTTGCTGGATCAACTGCTACACCAGCACGTAAATAACATACCAAGAAATGAACCTCGCGCAACCAAAAATCGCACTTGCTGAATTTTGCATACAGCTTGTGCTCACGGAGAACCTCTAACACTACCCTCAAATACTGACGGTGTGTGGCCTCATCCGGAGAGTAGACCAACACATCATCGATCAATAACACAACAAATCTATCTATGTACGGCCTAAATACCTGTTCATGAGATCCATGAACGCTGCAGGGGCGTTGGTCAATCCGAAAGGAAGGACCAAAAACTCATAATGTCCATAACGGGTTCTAAACGCCGTTTTGGCCACATCCTCACTCCTAATCCTCAACTGATGATAACCAGATCGCAAATCGATCTTAGAAAAGACTGATGCATTTTGCAGCTGGTCAAACAAATCATTAATACGAGGTACGGGATACCTGTTCTTCACTGTCACTTGTTTAGCTTCCTGTAATCGATGCATAACCTAAGTGATCCATCCTTCTTCTTTACGAATAAGACAGGTGCGCCCCAAGGGGAAACACTAGGGCGAATAAATCCTTAACTAGCAATTCTTGCAACTGCCTCCTTAACTCGGCTAACTCCGCAGGTGCCATCCGATATGGAGCCTTCGAGATAGGAGAGGTGCCCAGAAGCAACTCTATGGTGAACTCTATCTCTCTATCCAGTGGCAATCCAGACAAGTCATCGGGAAGACGTCTGGAAAATCCTGCACTACCTCGATCTCTGCAAGAGTAGGTGACTCACCAGCCTCGGGTACTAACACTACGCTGGCAAGAAAAGCGTCACAAACTTGTTTACCATGCGCATCGCCTTCATGGTAGAGATGACCAACTTTCCCGCCAAGTTCTTGGCAAGGGATGAGAGAACTCGTCCTCACCAGGAATGCGGAAAACAATCCTCTTCCGACGACAATCTACTAACGCATAGTGCTCCTCTAGCCAATCCAGACCAAGAATAGCATCAAAGTCCTTCATCTTTAGCAAGAAGAAACACCCTTCTAGGACTCTATCCTCAATACACACAAGTAACGATGGAATACACTTCCGAGTCGATACCGTACCGCGGGTGTGTGTACAGACAATGGGACTTCTAAATCCTCAGACTCTACGCCTGACTCTATAGCTAACTGCCTAGAAAACCGCTCGGAAATGAACGAGTGAGTGGCACCCGTATCAAACAAAACCGAGCGTGCACACCTAGAAGTAAAATCGTACCTTCGGTGACATGCTCCGCCTTCTCGGCATCCTCCGTGCTAGGAGGAAACACTCGAGCTGGGCTCGAGGCCTTCCTGGTCTTCCTGTAGCTGGCGCTGCTGCTACCACTGTGGGGTTGGCGCTCCGCGCTGACTCCCTGTTGAAGTCTCGGACAATCCTTGATCTTGTGGTCACTACTCCCGCACGTCAAGCATTTTCCCGCTACCATCCAACACTCCGTACCACCGTGTGTCTTCCCGCAATGGGGACACTCCTTCTTCACACAGGGGAATGTTGAGAATGTACCTGAGTACTGCGGCTGCCACTGGACGCTGCGGTCTGGTACGCTACCTTCTTCTTATCCTGCCGCTGGAAAGGGCCGCAGGTCTCTTTTGCAAAGCTTTCTTCTTCTTGAGGTACTGCTCTATTTCACCCTCCTGCCTACAAGCAGCGCTAAGGGCCTCATCCAAGGTACGATGATCAAATGCCACTAGCCTTGTCCTCAGTGATGGCTTAAGGCCCATCACAAACTTCTTTGCCTTCCTGCGCTCATCAGTTACTATGTGAGGTGCATACTTAGATAATCAGCAAACCTGGCCTCGTACTCGAGTACAATCTTGGAGCCCTGAGTCAAGGAAAGGAACTCTTGCTCCATCCTGTCCTGGATATGCTCGGGGACAAACTGGCTTGAAAGAGCCTCACGAACTCGTCCCAAGCAACGTCAATAGCACCGTCCTCGAATCGGGTACGCAGTAAGGAAGCCCACCCCAACCCCACCACACATATCAGCTCCTGTAGCATATAGGTGGCTAAGGTACCTTGTCCTCGTCCGCGCACCTAACAGCCCGGAAGATCTTCTCGATCTCCCTCATCCAGCTCTCAGCTAGTAATGGGTCTCTCTCCCCTTAAAAGAGGGTGGCAACATCCTCTGAATCCTTCCATGATGGAGGGTCCACCATGGTCCTGAGCCTGGGGAATTGGAACCTGGGCCTGCTACAACAAACAACAAGCAATGCATATTCAACACAACATCATGCAATTAAAAAAACAGACTACTCTTTATTTTATTATTCCAACCTGAGCCTCCATCTGAGCCTGGAGTGCAGCCTCGTTGTGGGCCTGTGTCTGCATGGCCTGCACTAGACCCTGCATGAACACTCCATAATCCACAGGTGGCAGTGGGGGAAGTACAGGACCCTGAGGTGCCGGGGCCTGGCTCAGTCTGGTCCTCACGCCTAGGCTCATCTTCCTCTGCTCGCCATCACGAGTAGGTACACTACAAGTCTACCGCGTGAAGCCATAAGTTGCAATTAATTTATCAATATTAGAACTATGTTATTTAGTCCCTAACTACTTTCTTATCTATCTTTCATTTATTAATCAATTCTACATATGTGGACAACTCTATAAAAACTTAGCATGTAATGGAGATGATGACTTATGTATATTTATGTACAATCTCAACCAGTCGCTCTGATACCAATCTCTGCGACGACCCTCTTATACTGGTACGATTATACCAATCCACGTCGGTATAGTGAGTCTCGTCACAGTGGGACATTTACCCAAGCACTAACACACATGATTGAGATGTACACAAATATGAATACAGAGTAGCGGAAGTAAAAGAACTAATGTCTTTCATATCATCATCCACATTAAACATACATGATCCATATAGCAATTTAAGGAACTAAGTCCACATAATGAAATACAAATTCAAATTACATTGTTCGTCCGCAATTTACATAAGCTTCAATTACATAAGTCTCAATTACATACTATGAAAGTAAGGTACAACAACGGTGACTCCACAACACTCTATTCTCCTCGCTCGGAGTCGCTCTCAACGGTCTCCTCCAAGGAAGTAAGGTCACTGCTAAACCTGTACGCCGAAGCAAGAGTGAGTCTAAAAGTCTCAGCAAGTAAACTCCATACACATCATACATGCATACATCACAAGTAGGCCATTCATTCAATTTCGTTAATCAAAACATGTAGCATGGTTGTACATAATAGAAACTACCTATCATGATAATTCTACTAATTTCACTACGCATGATACACGGTCTATGTCAATCCAAAATGAAATATCTACCGCATGCTTTCTATCATTCATTCAATGAGAGCTACACTTACATTTAACTACAACATGATAGAAAATTTAGCATGGGATTTCACACATAAGAAGAAATACCCCTAACATGGATTCTACACACCTTTGCACATAGTACGCCACCTAGGCAACATAGTGACGGCTCTTGGTACTGCGCAGACTGGGGGAAGTAATCTCCACCCTAACCAGTGGTACTTGTCCACCTCTAGGATTTCATCCTAATGCCCTTAGGATCTTAACACATTGAACCTTCCCATGGGGACCTTTCCACGGTACAGTTCCACAGCCCTCTATGGAAGCAGTGTCACACACGACACATTTTACACATTTCGATTTTTAACACACACATTTCATATGCTTTACACAGGCTCTATTTTTCCCTAACTTGATACTACTGTTGACAAATTAAACACTCAGCAACTTACTCCAATCATGCTGAAACACATTATCCAACCATAATCATGTTAAGCACGCATTAATAGCTCATTTTCACATGGAAATTTCACAATGTACTCTGGTTTGCCCAAATCATATGAGATTTTAACCACATGCTATTTGAAAGTTTCAGACCACACATGCAAATTTCATATTTTTATGAACTGTATTAAATTTATAGAAAATAAAACATTCAACCACATGGCATTCATAAATCAGTTATCATGGAAGCATAATATCATGGTCTGTTTTGACAGTGCACTAACCTGCATCTATCATTCATATAACCACAAAAGTTTTCCCCAAATTTATTTCACATCATACAATTTACTATGAGTTTTACAAGAACCTACACATGGTTTCTATTTTCAGTGCAGAAATTGTAATAAATCACATGATCATGGAAAATTCCCAAATTTTTGGGACAGAGATTGACCTACATACGCATGATCTAAAAAATATGGCATTCGAATTCTTCACGAATCAGGTGAACAGCAAGTGATCCTATCCAAGATCTTTAGCTAAATGCATTTCACATAAACCTAACAATTTATACTAATTACAGAAATTTACAAAAATCTCACAATGCATTCCTGTAACGTCCCAAGAATTACGCAGTGGATATTAATTAATATTCAGAATAATAATTCTTGTCGATATCTCGAGACGTGAACAGTCGGCAAATAAGCCTCTAGCTAGCACGCACTAAATGTATAACAACACATCATCATAGGGCCCAAATATTGAACTCAACTAATCTTATATTCAATCTCAACTCATTGAATCCCAAATGGAAACTATTACAGGACTAAGACTCAATAAAAGGAAAAGCATATTTTTCCTCACTTCCTATTACATAAATCTAACACTCAAAGTAAACTACTATAACTAGACTCATAGTTGGGACGCTCATCACTCTGACGCATTCCCATCCTCGACTTCATCTTCCTCTTGAACTTCATAGTCACCTAGATTGGGTAAAAGTAGGGGATGAGCAAACTAGCCCAGTAGGTTTTTATCTCAATGTGCGGGCAATGATATAAGTGATTAACAGTTTAGAACTAGGTAAGCACGATGAATGTCATGTTATGCATGTACGAAATAAACTCGTTAAAATTAATTAACAAGCTAGATAGAGTGATCATGATAGAACGAGATCTAGAACGATATGACAAGATAGAACTAGCAATAGATCACTTTGTACAAGCACGCAAGATTTCACTTGATGTCAAGAACACAAGATATCACTAATTGCAATAAATGCAGGATGGCCATATCACGCAAGCAAGCAAGCACGCACGAGCACGATAATGTAACACTAATCAAGCACGTAGACACTAATGTACACCAAGAAAAGATCCATCAAGAATGTACAACAGGACACGTGTATGTGGTTATTGTATCTATCATTCAACACGACACGCACGACTCCCAGCGCAGATGCAACGCCAGTAATCATTATACCCCATGGTTAACAGTATATTTATGACTCTTCGTCATTGGGGCTAGACTGGAGCCCTTGGACACTCGCCGTGCCCGGTCAGCATCTCACTTAAATTTTAAATGTAGATACCCACAGTCATTATAATGGCCAATGAGAGTTTCATAAGTAAGCATGTGTAATGTCATGTTCATGATCGATGAGAACTAGCAATAAGTAATTGAACATGATTCATGATAACAATGGTCAAGAGATAAATTCGGCAGCATAACGTACGATTTATACTTTAGTTCAATCTTTACATTAATGGCTTTAGTCTAGATTGTAATTCACACTCACGAGAACAAGATGAGAGAGGAAGTGCACGCTATCTCCATGGAACTTCAATGGTACAACCAACTCGTCGGCCATGTGGGAATCCATGGTCAGAGGAGATTTACGGAGGCCTTAGAGAAAAGGTCACTAGTCTACCGATTCGGAATGACCGGTAGAGAGTTTCCAATCCCCAAGAAAGGGCTGCCTAGATGTGCAAGTGTGTAGTGACATACACGTCTCAATTCTCAATCCATCGGTCTCAAACTCGTGGAAAACATTTAACATGATGACATGCGAATGACAATGTATTTAACTATATGCATGGTTTGCAAGATTTAAAGATAATAATCATCATTTAATCAAGCTAGAATGGTAACAAGAGTCAATCACAAGTTTCATGAATGATCATATCATTAAGAAAGAATTTAGAATAATATTCATGTATTTAAGGCTTTTTAAATGGGTTAAACACTTTTAAGCCGTTAAATAGACATCATGCAATGATCAGACCCATGACATACAATTTACACATTAAAATCATATTAAACAGACCTTGGGTATAACGGTAAGTTTTACAAACAAATAGTTGGGGCTTCATTCGCAAAATACTGAGGTCGCGACGGATCCTGGTAAGGGTCGCGACGGGTCGGGAACAGAACGCAACAGTGCCTTGTACAGGTCGCGACAGGCATGACAGAACAAGCAGGCAGATCGCGACAAGGGTATGAAGGGAACGCGACAGGTTCTGGCAGACCGGGCAGCAGATCGCGACGACATGTCCTGTCGCGATCCGATCGCGACAGTGCGCTCTGTCGCGACGGCCTGTGAACGCGCCTATCGGGCCATCGCGTTCACAGGGTCCGTGCCAGAGTACAACAGGAAAGGACAGGGCATTGGATTGCGGTCCAAAACTGCCTTATATTGACACAGGGTGCTTCAAAAATAGAGAACAAATTGCACATGCATGAAAAATACGAAACTAGTTTTAAACCAACCTAGACATGTAAGGTGCTTCCAGTAAATCGAATTAGAAAACAATGATGGTTTCGACAGGCTTTAATCAAGTCAAACTCGAACGTAAAAGCCAAGTGCTACCTGAAAATAAAGTTTCAAATAGCAACCCTCTTACCACGCTTATAACTCTCTAACTAATGACATTTAGACAAAATTCAACACAAGACATGACGAGGACAACTAGTAGGAAAACTTTCATGTTGGGGTTTGCTCTAATTCGGTCTCAAATCACATGCAACAAATAAAGAACGGAAAAACCCTGACAGTGCGCGACTTTGGGAAAACGCTTATAGTTCAAAATCTACTCAATGAAATTCGATGAAACCAGTGGGAAATGAAAGTTAACTTGATGCTCTACACATTGGTATAGGATATGTTAAGGTTTGGCCTGAGAAAACCTACCTTCTGGGTTGAAGAAGTCCATTTTTCCAGAAAACCCGTGTTCAGACCACTGTTTGAAGAACGCTTAATACTCCGCATACTGCATGGAATTTGGGCATTTCACTTGGGTTAGAACGTAGACTTGACCCTCTTTCCAGGGGTATAAGCCTTGCAAGTTTGGTTTAGGTTTGGCCTACCTTTGGTCGACTTCAAGTGGACGGTTTGTGCAGGTCGTAGCAGAAGAACGGGGAAGAAGATTAGCTTCTTGTGGATGATCCACTCCCCCAGCCACCAAGAGCTCCTCCACACGACCCCAGCAAGTTCTAAACTCGTCCCTAGGGTTTGGGTGAAGAGTATTTAAGCATCTATGGGTTTTAGGAGTCCTAATGCAACAAGGAAAGAAGGGTTGCGGGATTGGCTTGTGTCTTTCCATAATTTGAAGATCTCTCCCTCCATTAGAGAGTCTTGGCCATCAAGCAACCTCCATGGGTGGGTAGGCACGAATTTGGGTTGCCAAGAATGCATGATTGCATCCCAATTAAACCCTAATTACCACTTTCTAATTTCAACTTATTTATGGTTACGAATTTCCATGCATTTTCTTGCTTCATTTGATTTTTGGGTCATATGAGGTCCAATGGCCCAATTATGATAATGGGTCATCAATATATAATGTTGGAAGTCTCCCCAACGTTTTTATTGAATTTATAGTTGCGTCGTGTTTTCGTGTTAACGATTTCCGACTTGTTTCCTAATTTGGATAATTGGTCACAATAATTCTTAAACCTAGCCCAAACGATTTTTCTTGGCACCATTTTCTTTGTGGAACACTTAGTAACAATGTTTGGGGTTGATTTATAATTTTTACGGAATTTCTGATGTGTTTTAGCACATACGATAATGATACGTATGTTTTAAATACTTTGGTATTATGGAAATTATTATTTCCATTTATTTTGATTTTTTTTTGTAATTAAAATTTCCGGGGTGCTACACCCTCCCCACTTAAGAGAATTTGGTCCCCAAATTCATGTATAGAAAGTTATTGTACAAGTGAGGTGTACTTACTTGTGAATAGCTCCGGGTATCTTTTGCGCATTGCTTCCTCGGTTTCCCACGTGTCGTCTTCATCCATGCGTTGATTCCATCTAACCTTTACTAGTGGGATGACCTTGTTCCTTAGTTGGCGCAGTTCCCGGTCCACGATCTTAATTGGCTTCTCTTGATATGTTCCGTCTTTGTTGAATTCCAGGAGCTCATATTCTATGACATGCCACGGGTCTCTTACATACTTTTTCAACATGGATATGTGAAACACATTGTGTATTCCCTCCATTTGTGGTGGTAAAGCGAGACGGTAAGCCACCTCGCCGACTCTTTCAAGAATTTCGAAAGGCCCGACGAACCTTGGTGACAACTTGCCTTTAATACCAAAACGCCTGATCCCACGGCCCGGGGACACTTTCAAGAATACATGTTCACCAACCTGAAACTCCAGGTCTCTTCTTCTATTATCCGCATATGCCTTTTGTCTTTGCTGCGCCACTGCCATTCTTTCTTTAATAAGCTTTACCTTTTCTGTGTTTCCCTTATCATTTCTGGTCCTAGCATTTGTTTTTCGCCAACTTCATACCAGCATATTGGAGATCGGCAACTCCTGCCATAGAGTGCTTCAAATGGTGCCATTTGAATGCTAGCTTGATAGCTATTATTGTAGGCGAACTCCACAAGAGGTAAGTGTTCGTGCCAGTTACCTCCAAAATCTAGGACACATGCTCTAAGCATATCTTCAATCACCTGGTTGGTTCTCTCCGTCTGACCATCTGTCTGTGGATGGAAAGCCGTGCTAAAGTTTAGTTTAGATCCCAAGGAGTAGTGCAGTCCTTTCCAAAAGTGGGATGTAAACCTAGGGTCTCTATCAGACACGATAGACACCGTACTCCATGTAATCGGACTATTTCCTTCACATACAATGCAGCCAGAACATCTACTGACCATTTATTCTTCACTGGCAAGAAGTGAGCCGACTTAGTTAAGCGGTCGACAATAACCCAGATACCATCGAATCCACCTCTAGATCTGGGTAGTCCAAAATAAAGTCCATCCCTATCCCTTCCCATTTCCATGCCGGGATTTCTAGGGGTTTGAGTTTACCTGCGGGTCGCAAGTTTCGCCTTGTTTTTGACATGTTAAGCATCGGGCGACATATTCCGCCACCTCTCTCTTCATATTAGGCCACCAAAAGCTTCTTTTCAAATCTTGATACATTTTGGTAGATCCAGGATGAATGGTATACCTGGTCTTGTGAGCCTCATCCATAATCATTTTCTTTGTCTCCGCATGGTCGGGTACACAGACTCGATCCCGGAACAATAGTCTTCCATCTTCAGTTAATGAGAAATCCGGCCTCTGGTCTAGATTAGCCTTAATCTCCACAAGTACAGGGTCATTGTCTTGGAGTGTTGTGATGTCCTCCAATAGTGTAGGTTGTGCTCTAACACTAGCAACAAGGCATCCCTTCTCTTTGATGTCAGCATCAATATTTAACTTGGCGAAGTCTTCTAATAACTTCCATTCGTCCACCATTAAACTTGACAATGTGATCATTGGCTTCCTACTTAGAGCATCTGCCACAGCATTTGCTTTTCCTGGATGATATTGAATCGTGAAGTCGAAGTCTTTGAGATACTCCAACCACCTCCGCTGTCTCATATTCAAGTCCTGCTGAGAAAACAGATACTTCAAGCTTTTATGGTCAGAAAACACAATGAATTTCTCACCATATAGATAATGACGCCATATCTTCAAGGCGAAGACTACAGCAGCTAGCTCCAGATCATGTACAGATAATTATCCTCGTGCTTCTTCAATTGTCTGGACGCGTAGCATATAACTTTCCCATTTTGCATCAGCACACAGCCAAGCCGATCCCGGATGCATCGGTGTATACTTCAAAACTACCCCCAGCAACTGGCAGTGTCAGTACGGGTGCCGAGGTAAGGTGCCCTTTCAATGCCTTGAAACTTTCTTCACATTCATCAGTCCATGCAAATGGATTCTCCTTCCTGGTAAGCCTGGTCAATGGTACAACTATCTGTGAGAAATCTTGATGAAGCGACGATAATAACCGGCTAAACCCAGAAAACTCCTAATCTCTGACACAGTTGTCGGCCTTTCCCAGTTCTTTACCGCCTCCACCTTGATGGGTCCACAGAGATTCCCTCCTTGGATATAATGTGACCAAGGAAAGACACTTCCTCCATCCAGAATTCACACTTACTAAGTTTAGCATAGAGTTGATTATCTCTGAGCACTTGCAGAGCAACCTTCAAGTGTTCCTCATGTTCTTCTTTGGATTTGGAGTAAATAAGAATGTCATCAATGAACACCACTATAAACTGGTCCAAGTATGGCCTATAATATTGTTCATAAGTTGCATGAAAGCCGCTGGAGCATTTGTTAAACCAAACGGCATGACCACGAACTCATAGTGACCATATCTACTCCGGAATGCAGACTTGTGAATATCTTCTTCCTTTATTCTCAGTTGATGGTAGCCTGATCTTAGATCTATCTTGGAGAAGTATTGTGCACCAGAGATCTGGTCAAACAGCTCGATGCGGGGCAGTGGATACTTATTCTTTATTGTCAACTGGTTTAACTGACGGTAATCAATGCATAGCCTCATTGTCCGTCCTTCTTCCTGACAAATAGCACTGGCGCTCCCCACGGGGATGTGCTAGGCCTGATAAAACCCTGATCTAGCAATTCTTGGATTGTCTCTTCAACTCCTGCAATTCCACAGGGGACATGCGATACGGAGCTCTTGAAACAGGGGCTGCCCCAGGAGTAACTCAATGGTGAAGTTTACCTCCCGCTCAGGTGGTATACCAGGTAATTCCTCTGGAAATACATCAGGATAGTCCCTGGCTATTGGAATGTCTTCTAGGGTTGGTTTCTTCTTTTCAGTTGCCAAGACTGAAACTAGGAAAGCATCACAACCCTGGTTGATCAGCTTAGAAGCCTTTAAGGAGGATATCAAGATAGGGTGTTTGTGATAACGGGTGCCAAGTAGTGATAGAGTTGGGAGGTTTGGTCTTTTGAAAGTGACCATCCTATGGCGACAGTTTACATCAGCATCATATTTGATTAGCCAATCGACACCCAAAATGGCATCATAACCCTTCATATCTAAACAGATAAGGTCTGCAGGGAGATTGTGTCCTCCAATTATAGTTTCACATTTTGGCAAGTAGTGGGTAAGTTTAGATTCTGAGCCAAGTGGAGAAGCTACAGTGATCTTGGATTTTAAGGGTACAGGTTGGACAGGTAGAGTTGCAGCAAATGTGGTGGAAATAAATGAATATGCAGCTCCAGTATCAATAAGCACGAATGCAGGTTGCGAGTGTATGAAAATGGTACCTTCCACCATACCCCCTTCCTCGGTAGGTCAGCTTCTAAAACAGCATTAAGGCGTCCCTGACGCCGTGGTACATTCTGAGCTCTACCTGGCTGATCCTTCAGCATAGGACAATCAGGAATACGGTGGTCACGACCTCCGCATTTCAAGCATGCCCCGAGCTTCTTCCAGCATTCTTCAGCTCGGTGCCCCGGTTTATCACAGAATTTGCAGTTTTCAGCCAACTGCCTACCTTCCACTTTGACTCTCTTGTCTCCGGCAACATCTCTTCCGGTATTCGGCCTCTTGTTGTTGTTGTTGACGTTGTTGTTACGAAAAGTTGGAGCAATATTGGGTGCTCCCTTCTTGACGAAGACCGGCTTGGAGTTGTCCTTGCCCCTCATGCCCTCTACTTTGGCCATGGTGTCTTCTACCAGCTGAGCTCTTTGGACCATCTCAGTGTAAGTTTGAATGTTGTGTGGTCCAAGCCTTTCAATGAACATGGGCCTGAGCCCATCCATGAACCGATTTGCCTTAAGTCTTTCAGTTCCCCAAGTGTGGGGCATACACAGCAAGACGCGCGAACTGAGCCTCATACTCAGCCACGGACATCCCTTTCTGTTTTAGTGCGGCAACTCCGCTGCCTTCTTCTCCTTGACTCTCTCAGAGAAATACTTTCCCCGGAATATCTCCAGGAATCCGGCCCACTCCAGTTCGCCAACATTAGGCAGGTGGGCCGATGTGGCCTTCCACCATGCTCGAGCATCCTTAGTGAATTGGAAAGTGGCCAGTACCACCTTCTCCCTGTTAGTGCATTGCATGACTTGGAAGATCCTTTCTATCTCCTCCTGCCAGTTCTCTGCTTCGTCCGGATCAGGGGATCCAGAGAAACGAGGAGGGTTCAAACTCCTAAAATTGCGGTGCAAATCACCGGCTCCATTTCTAACTGCAGCAGCCTGATTTCCAGCCTGAACCACATTTTGCAGGGCCTGAGTCAATCCAGCTACTGTTTCTTGCATAGCTTGCCATTGGTTGCGAGCCATTGCAGTTGAGTGCAAGAGTTATGAGGGTTCCTGAGAAAAGAATGGAAACCAATTAATGTCTCTAGATACATTATCAGAGTCAATAGGTAGGAGTGTTTAATTCTTGCTAACATATTCCCAGTCTCTACCCATTCTCACCAGGTACTGTATTTAATTCCATGACCTAGGTTCCATAGGTATCTCCTATTCCTGAGACATATATCCTATTTGGTATTCCTAGGCTCTGATACCACTAAACTGTCACGTCCCGAGAATTACGCAGCGGATATTAATAATAATTCGGAAAATAATTCGAGTCGATATCCCGAGACGTGAACAGTCGGCAAATAAGCCTCTAGCTAGCACGCACTAAATGTATAACAACATACATCATCATAGGGCCCAAATATTGAACTCAACTAATCTTTTATTCAAATCTCAACTCATTGTATTCCCAATGGAAACTATTACAGGACTAAGACTCAATAAAAGAAAAGTACATAATACCTCACTTCCTACTACATTTCTAACACTCAAAAAAACTACTATAATAGACTCATAATTGGAACGCTCTTCACTCGGCATTCCCATCCTCGACTTGATCTTCCTCTTGAACTTCATAGTCACCTAGATTGGGTAAAAGTAGGGGATGAGCAAACTAGCCCAGTAGGATTTATATCTCAATGTGCGGGCAATGATATAAGTGATTAACAGTTTAGAACTAGGTAAGCACGATGAATGTCATGATATGCATGTACGAATAAACTCGTTAAAACATGAAACAAGCTAGATAGAGTGATCATGATAGAACAGAGATGACAAGATAGAACTAGCAATAGATCACTTTGTACAAGCACGCAAGATTTCACTTGATGTCAAGAACGCAAGATATCACTAATTGCATAAATGCAGGATGGCCATATCACGCAAGCAAGCAAGCACGCACGAGCACGATCATGTAACACTAATCAGGCACGTAGACACTAATGTACACCAAGAAAAGATCCATCAAGAATGTACAACAGGACACGTGTATGTGGTTATTGTATCTATCATTCACACACACGCACGACTCCCAGCGCAGATGCAACGCCAGTAATCATTATACCCCATGGTTAACAGTATATTTATGACTCTCCGTCATTGGGGCTAGACTGGAGCCCTTGGACACTCGCCGTGCCGGTCAGCATCTCACTTAAATTTTAAATGTAGATACCCACAGTCATTTATAATGGCCAATGAGAGTTTCAATAAGTAAGCATGTGTAATGTCATGTTCATGATGATGATGAGAACAAGTAATAAGTAATTGAACATGATTTCATGATAACAATGGTCAAGAGATAAATTTGGCAGCATAACGGTACGATTTATACTTTAGTTCAATCTTTACATTAATGGCTTTAGTCTAGATTGTAAATCACACTCACGAGAACAAGATGAGAGAGGAAGTGCACGCTATCTCCAGGAACTTCAATGGTACAACCAACTCGTCGGCCATGTGGGAATCCATGGTCAGAGGAGATTTACGGAGGCCTTAGAGAAAAGGTCACTAGTCTACCGATTCGGAATGACCGGTAGGAGTTTCCAAATCCCCAAGAAAGGGCTGCCTAGATGTGCAAGTGTGTAGTGACATACACGTCTCAATTCTCAATCCATCGGTCTCAAACTCGTGGAAAACATTAACATGATGACATGCGAATGACAATGTATTTAACTATGCATGGGTTTGCAAGATTTAAAGATAATAATCATCATTTAATCAAGCTAGAATGGTAACAAGAGTCAATCACAAGTTTCATGAATGATCATATCATTAAGAAAGAATTTAGAATAATATTCATGTATTTAAGGCTTTTTAAATGGGTTAAACACTTTTAAGCCGTTAAATAGACATTATGCAATGATCAGACCCATGACATACAATTTACACATTAAAATCATATTAACAGACCTTGGGTATAACGGTAAAGTTTACAAACAAAATAGTTGGGGCTTCATGCGAAATACTGAGGTCGCGACGGATCCTGGTAAGGGTCGAGACGGCTCGGAAACAGAACGTGACAGTGCCTTGTACAGGTCGCGACAGGCATGACAGAACAAGCAGGCAGATCGGGACAAGGGTATGAAGGAAACACGACAGGTTCTGGCAGATCGGGCAGCAGATCGCGACAACATGTCCTGTTGCAATCCAATCACGATAGTCGCTCTGTCGTGATGGCCTTGTGAACACGCCGCGTGTTCACAGGGTCCGTGCCAGAGTACAACAGGGAAAGGACAGGGCATTGGATTGCGGTCCAGAACTGCCTTATATTGACACAGGGTGCTTCAAAAATAGAGAACAAATTGCACATGCATGAAAAAAACGAAACTAGTTTTAAACCAACCTAGACATGCAAGGGTGCTTCCAGTAAATCGTAATTAGAAAACAATGATGGTTTCGACAGGCTTTAATCAAGTCAAACTCGAACGTAAAAGCCAGTGCTACCTGAAAACGAAGTTTCAAACAGCACCCTCTTACCATGCTTATAACTCTCTAACTAATGACATTTAGACAAAATTCAACACAAGACATGACGAGGACAACTAGTAGGAAAACTTTCATGTTGGGGTTTGCTCTAATTTGGTCTCAAATCGCATGCAAAAATAAAGAACGGGGAAAACCCTGACAGTGCGCGACTTTGGGAAAACGCTTATAGTTCAAAATCTACTCAATGAAATTCGATGAAACCAGTGGGAAATGAAAGTTAACTTGATGCTCTACACATTGGTATAGGATATGTTAAGGTTTGGCCGAGAAAACTACCTTCTGGGTTGAAGAAGTCCATTTTTCCAGAAAACCCGTGTTCAGACCACTGTTTGAAGAACGCTTAATACTCCGCGTATACTGCATGGAATTTGGGCATTTCACTTGGGTTAGAATGTAGACTTGACCCTCTTTCCAGGGGTATAAGCCTTGCAAGGTTTGGTTTAGGTTTGGCCTACCTTTGGTCGACTTCAAGTGGACGTTTGTGCAGGTCGTAGCAGAAGAACGGGGAAGAAGATTAGCTTCTTGTGGATGATCCACAGCTCCCCAGCCACCAAGAGCTCCTCCACACGACCCCAGCAAGTTCTAAACTCGTCCCTAGGGTTTGGGTGAAGAGTATTTAAGCATCTATGGGTTTTAGGAGTCCTAATGCAACAAGGAAAGAAGGGTTGCGGGTTGGCTTGTGTCTTTCCATAATTTGAAGATCTCTCCCTCCATTAGAGAGTCTTGGCCATCAAGCAACCTCCATGGTGGGTAGGCACGAATTTGGGTTGCCAAGAATGCATGATTGCATCCCAATTAAACCCTAATTACCACTTTCTAATTTCAACTTATTTATGGTTACGAATTTCCATGCATTTTCTTGCTTCATTTGATTTTTGGGTCATATGAGGTCCAATGGCCCAATTATGATAATGGGTCATCAATATATAATGTTGGAAGTCTCCCCAACTTTTTATTGAATTTATAGTTGCGTCGTGTTTTCGTGTTAACGATTTTCCGACTTGTTTCCTAATTTGGATAATTGGTCACAATAATTCTTAAACCTAGCCCAAAATTTTTCTTGGCACCAATTTCTTTGGAACACTTAGTAACAATGTTTGGGGTTGATTTATATTTTTTACGAATTTTCTGATGTGTTTTAGCACATGATAATGATACGTATGTTTAAATACTTTGGTATTATGGAAATTACTTATTTCCATTTATTTTGATTTTTTTTTGTAATTAAAATTTTCGGGTGCTACATTCCATTATCTATAATTACATAGCATATAACATTTACAATATATCCTCATGCAAGAAATCCGGAAATAATCATATTAAGGAAGAACAGTTCCCTGTTCTGTCCTAAAAGACTAAACGGCAAAAGGCTGGCCATTCACAATGTTAAAACGGCAGTATCGTGTCTGCCGCCAACTGGAGATCTTAACGGCAAGGGATCTTGCCGTTAAGTTCTGGCTTTGCAGAAACATAGACCGAACTCCAAAGATGGGGGAATGTGGGGTTCAGGACACGATAAAATCCCATAAAATACCTAAGACCTACTGGACATGTACATGCACCAGGACGGGGATGGGTTACATGCCTTTAGAAAAACCTCCAAAGGGATCAAAAAGGTTGTTGAAGCTCTCCTGGGGCAGCGCAGAGCCTCCACAAACTCCTTCCTCTGGGTTCTAGATGAAGTAGCCTTCAGTCCAGCGTTGGGGAAGCCTTCCCCTATGTCCAATCTTCCTCCCAGTTGAAATAGCTCGCCGGAAGAAGCCTCAAATCGCCGGATCTGAGCTCTCAAAGTTCTGGTTTTCTCTTGTTCTCTCACAGCTAGGGTTTCCCTCTTTGCAAAGAGCCAAGAGAGCTCTTTCAGGTTGCAAGGGGTAGTGTTTTTATAAGATGGGGCTTGGGATCTCACGCAAGGCATGATGGGAGAGGTGAGAGCCGTTGGGGACATCTCCCCAATCGGTGAGCAAGCCCAATCTAGAATTTCGGGGTCTCCTGCGCACAGAAAATAGAGAAGTAGACGTCCACATCCATGTCCGTTTACTTAATAGTTGGCGTCCATCGACATGGACGTTTACTCACATGGACGTCCATCCATGTTGACGCCAATTTGCTCTTCGGCCAGAGCTTAAACCATGCAGGAAATCATATATACGCTATATATATACATGCAATATATATATAGTATAGTGTACACACTACTACACCATGCAAACAACAATAATTATATCTAAACATACACATGCACACATAAGTACACCTAGCTAATATGTACGTAGATATCTACATATGCATACACAATATTTACACACAAGCATGAATTTACACACACAGCAAAATAAAAGGACAAAATTTGAGGGCCTATCAGTAAGAAACATGATAGCATAACAGCATGTGATTGAAATAGCACAAGTTGACTTGAGAAAGGCAGTTCTTCTCTCTCTAGATTCTAGAGAGAGAAGCTCTAGGTACCTGGGTTGCGGTTCTGCTGGGGGCTGGCCGCCGGCCAGTGGCCGGTGGTTTGCCGATTATGGCGTCTCCTGCAGATGGTAGGGGTACTTGGCTAGTGTGGAGGCTGGAGCGTCCTCTTCGGGAAGACGTTCCTATGCTTAGATCATTGCAGATTCTAAGCAGCCCCTGCTGTGCCAATAGGCATCAAGCCTCCTAGTTTAACTGATTCTGGAGACCCGGCGGTGTTCTCTCTAGGGAAGAGTTGGTAAATCCATTCTTACTCTTAACCAAGCTGTGATTGTTAGGTGTGCATATGGAAGGAGTTCTATACCAGACTTCAAAAGCTACATGTCTCAAAGGTTGGATCTAAGGGAGGATTTCATAGTTAGTGTTCTTAACCACAAACACTTGCTGTTGCGATTTGAGAAATAGGGGATTTTCTAAAGGTCATATTACGTAGGAGCCTTTATATTAAAGGACTATTATATCGGTTCTTTAAGTGGGAGGCACAGTTTGATTTCAATGCAGATCGACTATATGCTATCTAGGTAGGCTTCCCTTTGCTCCCTGTTAATTTCTACTATCCAGACTTCTTAAGATCCATTGCAGGTAATCTTGGTCATGTGTTGAGAATCTACGAGCCCACTTCGGCTCTCACCCAGACACAAGAAGCATTCGTTGTATAGAACTAGACGTTGCTAAGGCCAGACTGGAAGGATATGGATAGGTTGTGGGCAGGAGGGCTTCTGGCAAAAAATAAATTACTATAAAGTTCTTGTTGTTTACAGCTTCTTCCATAAGCTAGGTCATGCAGAGTCTGAGTGCAAAAAGAAGACGAAGGATGCGGTTAACATGGAGATCCCTCAGAGGAAGCATATTGAAACTGATATCGTTAGACAATCTTGGCGTCAGAAGGAGGGCAGTGAGATTAATAAAGAGATGCCATTGAATAATTATTCTAATCAGATAAATGGCAGTGTTCTTTTGGTAGACAATTGTGATCAGCAGGCCATGAAGGCCTAGGAGAACAATGTTTTTATTCAAGATTCGTAGGATATACAAGTTCCTCCCTCTAAGTGGTTCATGAAGACCATGCTTCTAGGGAGTTCAGGGGGTTCAGAAAGAGGTTGTTTAGCTTCAATCCCAGCTGCATGAGGAGCATGACAATATTGGGGTGGACAGTCTACATGATTTGGCTCTGAAGCTGTTGTTGTAGATGAGCGTGGTGGTATTCAAAAATTAGTTCTGAGGAGACCTGGGATCAGGCTCTCGTGGGGAGCATAATGAGTCTGTTCAGCTTTTACCCATGTTGCATGGGCTGCATGGTAAGTTTAAAGGAGCTTGCCATCAAGGTTCTACTTCTGATTCTATTGCAGTTCGTGTTCCTGACGGTGGGGGGATGGAGGTCAGTGTTATTCTGATGATAACTCCCGCTGGGGAAGAAGAAGCCTTTCCGAGTTCAGATTTTCCAAGTTAAAACCGCCCAACTCCATTCTTAACAAGGTTTCTATTTTGGCGGAGGCGGAGAATATTCACATGCCGAATAAGATAAAATGTCACAAGGAGGGAAAGTAGAAAGATCTGGGAGCCAGGACTCGTTCCAAGGCCAAAGCTGATGGGGGATCTTTAACGGGTTATGTGTCCTCATGAATCCATCCATTCTATATTGGAATATCAGAGGAATAGCAAATTTATCCTCTCAGCATTCGTTAAAAGAATTATTCGGGCCACAATGTGGATTTACTTGCTCTTGCTGAACCGAAGGTTTCTTAGATAGGGCGATCTCTCTCAAAGATATCTGGGTATGGATTCGGTTATAGGTAATTGTGGTGAAAATTCTAAATTATGGGTGTTTTGGCGGA
Source organism: Colocasia esculenta (assembly GCA_014218235.1). Classification (NCBI taxonomy): domain Eukaryota; kingdom Viridiplantae; phylum Streptophyta; class Magnoliopsida; order Alismatales; family Araceae; genus Colocasia; species Colocasia esculenta. Next base: position 34,274,845 of record CM024761.1, on the reverse strand, counting down.
AGTTTCCTCTCCAGATGGTCAATTGATCGGACCAGCATATTACTATGGTTGCCATGCAGGATACAGGCCTATTCTTTTTGTAGTAGTGTATATGCTAGCTGCCATGCAGGTGGAAGGCGTTCCTCTTTGATGATATCTTAGCTTCTCTAGTGGTGTTGATGTTCCCTGGTTAGTGGGAGGGGATTTCAACTATATGCCCTTTCATCAGAGAAGAAAGGTGGTTGCTCAGTGAATTTACATGGCATGTTGGACTTTAATGCTTTTATTTCGGGAGCAGATCTATGGATGTGGGTTACAGTGGTCCCTTGTGTACTTGGTCTAATAATCGAACTGGCAAAGCTGCAGTTTCTGCTAGGCTGGACGTTCTCATGAACTCTACTGTGATGATAAGTTTTCTGGCATGACGGTAAGCACCTCCCTAGAGGTCCTTCTGATCATGCTTCTTTACTGGTGTCCTTTGGTTCTTCTCCTAGATATCCTGCTAGATTCACCTTTCAATCCATGTGGACCTCTCATGACACATTTAGCGACACAGTCAAGGCTGCTTGGGAAGCTCCCATTGGGTGGCACTATAACCCATTTGTAACTCTCCATATGAAGTTGAAAGCGGTTAGAGGTGCACTGTGTATCTGGAATAAGCAGACTTTGGTAACATTAATGTTAACCTACTGATATTTGAATAGGAGGCAAGAGTGGAGCAAGAATCTTTGATTTAAATCCTCTGCTGAGAACCGCACTGCTATTGGTGAAGCTAATGCTAATCTCAGGAGAGCTTTGAACCATGTGGAGATTTTTTGGGCTCAAAAGGTCCGGATGCAATGGTTGGAGGATGGTGACAAAAATACGGCATTCTACCATGTTGTGGTCAAAGGCAACAGGAGGCAAAATACTATTTCTAGATTGCAGGTGGATGGTGTTTGGAATGAGGACAAGAGTCTCTCAAGCAAAACACTATTTAGTATTTTATGTCTCTTCTTTAATCCTTGGACCATATTATTGATGAAACCCTTCTGCATGTTATTCCTTCTATTATTTCGGATGCCTAGAACATGGAACTTACTGCTATCTCGTCCAAGGAGGAGATCAAGGTGGTTGTGTGGGTATGAATCCTAGCAGTGCTCCTGGCCTTGATGGTTTCATGGGTTACTTCTTCACCTCTTGTTGGGAGATTATTCACCTAGACATCATAAAGGCTGTTGAGAGTTTTTTCCAAGGCTTCCCACTGCCGAGAGGGGTGACTTCTTTTCTTATTTCTCTTGTCCCCAAGACCGACTACCTTGCGTTCTATGGGGACTATAGACCGGTCAGCTTGTGAACTTTTGCTACAAAATCGTCTCAAGAATCCTGTGTGATAGGTTGATCAGCATTCTCCCTATGATTATTTCTGAAGAACAAGGTGCTTTTGTCAACGGTAGGCACATTTCAATAATGTCTCTCTTGCTAGACAATTTTTGAAAAGACATCGGAAGAAAGGTTCGGGGTCATAATTTTGTTTAAGCTTGATATCAGGAAAGCTTATGATAGTGTGGAGTGGGATTTCCTATTGGCGGTCCTCAAAAAATTTGGCTTCTTGAACAGATTTTATTCTTACATTGGTATGTTGATTGCTAATTGTTGGTTCTCTATCTTATTCAATGGCACCCTACTGGCTATTTCATTCTACTCGGGGTCTTAGATAAGGAGATCCTATTGCCCCGACTCTTTTCATTATCATGGAGGAAGCTCTTAGCCGAGGTATTAGGAATATGGTGCAAACTGGATATCTTTACCCTTATGTTGGGCCCAGGGGAGTACCCTGTATCTCATCTTCTCTATGCAGACGATACTCTTATATTTCTCAATGGAGGGAAGCATAATGTCCAAAAAATGATGGAATTCCTTAAAAATACTCTCTTTCTTTAGGTTAGCAAATTAATCCTCCAAAAGTTGTTTCATGATTTCTCACAGGGCGGCACCTCAAGCAGAAAGAATGATTAAGAGGGTGACTAGTTTCAAAAAACAAATAGGTCCTATGGTTTATCTGGGGTTCCGTTGAGACCTGGTAGGGTCTTAGCTTCGGATTATAAACCTCTTGTTGAGAGGGTGAACAGGAAGCTTGCTGCATGGAAGCCTAGACTGATCTCGCAGGCAGGAAGAATTACACTTATAAATTCTGTGCTTGCCTCCTTCCAGTCTATCTCGCTGCTTCATCGTCCATCCCAAGCAGTATAATGAGTTACATTGACAAGAGAGCTGCAGCCTTTTTCTGGAGTGGTTCTGATGGTGTCCGCCGCCGTCATTGGGTGGCTTGGTCCACTATACAACGTCCAATTACAGAAGGAGGTCTAACAGTGCGCAGTATAAAGCAAGTGCAGGTTGCTTCAGCTGTTAAATCTCTGTGGAATATCCAACAGGGTTCTTCCTACTGGGCTCTATATGCCAGGAATCGCAATTCAAATGGCAACTATGTCAATTTTCCTGGACTATCATCAAATATCCGAGAAGTGGCTCTTCAAGTTATTAAGGATAACACTAAATGGATCCATGGGAGAGGTACAAAGATTGACTTCTTATCTGATATTTGGTTAGGTGTAAGGCCTCTCTCGGAGCATCTCAGCACTCCATATGATGGTGGGATGATTACTTTGCATGACGTTATGAATGATATCCAGCACCCTATAAGATCTTCTGCCTAGTGGGATCCTTCAGGGGTCATTCTGAAGGAGATGGAGGATAGGTGTGTTTGGGGGCTACTCAGGATGGGAGTTCTCAACAAAGTCTACTTATGACCTGGTAAGGAGCATTGGGGTGAAGCGACCTGCCCTCACAAAGATCTACCCACTCCTTCTATAGGAGAGCCTCCTTGTTTTGCTGGAAAATATGAATAAAGCAGTTCCTTTGGATCAGAGAATTACTGAATGTGGTATACAACTTGCATCGTGTTGTTCCTGTTGCACAAGTCCAAGCCAAGAGGATTTTAACCATTATTCATATATGGAGATATGGTTGCTCCCCTGTGGAATTGGTTTCTTCCACTCATTAGCACAAAAATCAATATGCACAGCCAAATCACGATGAGAATTTGGAGTTTTTTGCTTCTCACTAACGTTTATTCTCCTTTTGGATTTGTTTCGCTATACTGCCTTATTCTAATTCTTTGGGAGATATGGAAGGGGAGATGTTCAGCAAGGTTTGAGTCCAAGCGGTTTTCTGCCAGGGTGGTGATTAACAACATCAAGTTTATGGTTGATAACTCTCTAGCTAAAATGCAATTTAAGGAAGAGCCGTCAAGTTATGAGTTGCAGGTTCTTAATCAATTTGGTTTAAGTCCTCATGTCTCTCTAAGCGCCTAAAGCTTGTTCGCTGGATCCCTCCTATTACTGATTTGTGTTTGAATGTGGACGGTGCTAGCAAGGGGAACCCGGGAGTGTGTGGGGGAGGTGGTTGCATCCGTGATGTGCAGGGTTCAATAAGGGTGGCGTTCGATCATTTCTATGAAGATGGCAACAACATGATCGCTGAAATAAGAGCTTTATGTGAGGTCTTCGGCTGGAAGATTTCTTGGGTCTTTGCCTCTCCATTGTTAACACTGATTGTAAGGCCCCCGAATTTTATTCATTTTATACTGTGCATGTGGTATCTATTTGTTAGGTATATAGTGTGTATATTAAGTTTGTGCATATTATAATTATTTAGTTGTTTATATGCATGGATATGTATAAATATATATGTGATATTCTGTGCATGTAATGTATTTTTGACGTGCATATGTAAGTATATATATTATATATATATATATATATATATATATAATATATATATATATATATATATACAAGATGTATAGCAATATTCACATATGTAGGCATAACATTACTTAAATATAAAATGAATGGTTTCTAATTAAGTACAACATGTACAAAATTATATATATATATATACACATGTACACAACATAGTTACATACTTTATGCATGAAATAGATATATACAATAGTACATCAATAATTAGATTCAACATGCACATTTATATACATTACATGCATAGAAAATTAAATATATACCTACTATATATATATAATATATTATATATATGTCAATTTAAGTGTGCGTAAGCAAATTAATTATTGTTGTATAGATTATTCTTATTTAACTTTATGCATATTGCATCTTAATAATAATGTGCAATACTGTCTAACTATTGATGTACATATTATACTACTTATTCATGGATATTGTATGTAATTATGCTTTGTACATATGTATATATGTATGTTTATCTTGTGCATGTGATATCTATTTAATTCTACTCATCAAATTGTTTATAGTGTATATTGTACTTAAATAGTGTGCATGTTGTATAAGTAAGGTTGAGCATATGATAGGTAAGTACTTCTATGTATCTTGTAAGAACACGTAAGGTTATTTGTGCATGTAATATATTTAAATGTGTGTGCATTATCTAACTATCGATGTACATGTTATATTTATTTAAACCCATGCATGTAGTTTATATGGTGAATGTATGTTTAATTATTTCTGTATACATTAAATTGTTGTGATGTAATTGTACATTTATTTTGATGTATGGCTCTGTTTTGGCCAAGATGCCAGTTGGCGGCAACATGCTAGCCGCTGACTGCCTGGGCCAAAGGAGTTGGCGTCCAGATCGATGGATGCCAACCCCCCTATTGGCGGCACCAGAGGTGGACGCCAAGTTCCCTGCAGTGTGACATTTAAGATTTGGTAACGCCCACGTTTCTCCCAGTTCCACTTTAGGAAACCCATTCATAATCGTAGGAGACCTACCCTAATGTGTACCCAACCTACCCAGCTCTATAAAAACACCTTGGTTCGGCCGAATCATGTCTTTTGGTCTTTGTGAAACCCTAGAACCCTTTGTGGAGAGGAGCTGATCTTTGCAAGCTTCGATCTGACAACTGGAGGAGTTTTCTGGAGATCTACACTGACTGGAGGATAGTCCATACATTAAGGAAGCATCTCCAACTCCGAGGATCAATCTACATCAACAGAAGAACTGGATCTGAAGAGGTTTTTAGCACCTTCTTGGCTAGGCCGAGGAGGGCTTCTTCGAGTTAATTGATCTTTGTGGATTTTTCTGGAGGCAAGTAACCTATGGATGTCAACCTTATCCATGTCCCCTTAGGTCCTAGCATTTTTCTGGAATTTTCCTCGAGTCTTGGAACCTCCAAATTCCCCTTGCATTTGTGTGATGCTTGCATAGTCTGCAGAAAGGAAGTTGGCGGCCACATACTGTGCCGCCAAGTTTTTGTGTTGGCGGCACCAGACTGTGCCATTTACATAGTTGGTGACACACACTGTGCCGCCAAGTTCCTCAGGGTTTTAAAGAACTGTTGTTTGATCTCTTTAAGGTGTTTATTTGACTTCCGGGTATGTGTGCATGCTGTAACTATTTATGTGATTAGGACAGTCATTAGGTCATATCATGAGGTCGTACTGAATTTTTATGATTTGTGTTAAATATTAAAATTTCAGTAATTGAACTGTGACCATAATATGACTCTATTTAATCTGTGTAAATAGATCTGTTGTGAGTTAGGGTTTCATAATATTTTCTGCAATCATGTAATGATTGTCTTGAAGTATTGGCACTGTAGGTTGACTATTATATTGTAATTTCTACTTAAGGGAAATTAGTGATGAATGTACTTGTAATCTGTTTTAATTGTTATAATTATATTACAAACGTGAAAAATCTAAAAAATTGAACATGCGATATGTTCCTATTTATATCCTGTGATAAAAATTTGGATCTATTTTGATGACAGCAAGTAATTATTAGTTAAACCATGAAAAATAGTCATATTTTTTTTAATATAGCCGACCAAAAGGGAGATGGTAGGGGCGCCCTCACGGGTGTGAGGGAACCACTACCTTCACCAAGCGACTGAGATTTTTGTATATATATGTGAAGTGGAAAAGAACGAAAGGGGGTTAGAGAGTTACATAAGGCGGAGCTAAGGCCTGAGGGTAGGGCACCCCACCTTATCAAGGCGGTAGGGACCCTTTACAACATGTGGTAAGACAGCCCCAGATTCCCAAAAACTGAAATTCCTGGTAGAACAACCATAGCCAGCAAGGTGATGGGCCACTTGATTTGCTTCACGTGGGACATACTTAATCTGCGCTTTTAATTTTTGGGCAGTGACAGCTACATCCTGGATGATACAAGTTAATTCCCACGGCCGGGACACCTGTCCAGTGACAATCTGCATGAGATTTAAGGAATCGGTCTCCACCAATATGTCCAGGATTCCGTGGTTACTGCATATTGCAAGGCCATCCCGAAGAGCATGGGTTTCTGCATCAAGGGCAGAGAAAACTCCCTGGTACTTTGTGGAAAAAGCAAAGACACATCTACCATGGTGATCACGGAGGATGCCTCCACCTCTAGCCTCACCTGCTGCAAATCTGAAAGCCCCATCGACGTTTAGTTTTAACCTGCCCGTCGGGGGATGCATCCATTTGACCACAACGGGGACTGAGAGTTTTGGATGCGCATGTACTCCTCCAGTCTATCTAAGGGCAGTTAACCATGGCTGGGATAGATGTTGAAGCTTGAAAGATGCACTAGCAGCTTGGATTGATAGCATAGTCCTGTTAACAATGTGCTTTGCTGACATGTTTTGATTTTGGTATCTTGCCGGGTTCCTGCTACACCATATCTCCCACAAAGCTGCCATGAAGGTGCAGCGAACAAGCCGCCCCATTGTGCTAGAAGAAGCCTGCTGTGATAGGAAAGACAGCAACTCGTCAATTACATTGGTGGCCGCCTTATGATCAAACTGCAGGAGATGGAAGAGGTCTGTCCACACTTTGTTAGCTATGTCACTTCTGAAAATTAAGTGGAAAGCACTCTCTTCATGAGGAGATGAGCAGCATGAGCATTTGAGTATAAGGGCACCCCTTGGCCTTTGACTGTTTGATCAACTGTAGCACAGTTGTCATCAGTTTCCAGCTAAACACTGACCCTTTTAGTGGTATGTAGGACTGCCATATAGTGTTCCATTTCTGAGTTGTAGCTGGTTGGAGTAGGAGGCGAATAGATTTTGTGGAAAAATTCCACAGGCAGTTGGGGACCATATTCAGGTGTCCTTGGCTATTCGGTATATAGGTGTTGTGCTAAGATGTGTTGGGACAAATCAAACTGCAGTCTGCAAATGGATGTTATTTGGATCGCTGAAAGCCTGCTGGATAGAACACTGCTTGCCATTTAAATTTTCCAAGCCTCTTTAGTGAGATAAGACTTGAGTGGGTTGTACCTATCCATGTATCAAGCCAGAATGAAGCCTCATAATTTTTCTTTGAGGGGATAAGCCTGTGATTGGAATGAATTATCTGGGCGGCCTGCTGCCATAACTTCCTATCTGGGGCTGTCATGAGAGGGAAGTGAGCATTAGAGTAATGACGGTTGAATAGATGCTTCCTGCTAAAAAACCTGGCCCATAAGGAGTTGGTGGACAATGCTCTCCACAAAAGCTTGGTTCTGAGAGCCACTTGCATGTGGTGTAGATTTGGAAGGCCCAAACCCACAATTCTTTGGTTGAGTATAGTAGCCCATCTGCGCCAATGCTTTTTGGGGATCCTTCATACGACCCCCAAAAGAAATTTGCTAAAATTCTGTGAAAGGCTCTCATGACAGTGACTGGGATAGAGAGGGCAGCCATAGTGTATATAGGGAGAGCTGATAATATATGCTGGATCAAAACCAATCTTCCCCCCATAGAAAGGAACTCATTTTTCCAGCCCTGCAATTTACTAGTTGACTTGGATATAATGTTGGCAAAGTGAACCGATTTTTGTCCCCCAGGATGAATGGAAACCCCAAGATAAGTGAGAGGTAGCTTGCTTCTATTGAAATCAATGATGTCCTTGATTTTCTGAATCTGATTTTCGGTGGTGTCTTTGTGTATATAAAAGGAACTCTTATGTTTGTTGATGAGCCGCCCAGATGCTTTCGTAATTAACAACATGTCTAGGACTGTGATATGATTACTGTGAACAGTAGTATCATGTCAGGACAATTGAAGCATGTGCAATTGTTAAATAATGCATGTAAAATGATTAAATAGTACATGTGAAATATGTAAATAATGTGGTAAAAGGTGATAAAGTGAACGTGTAAAATTGGGCCGAGATTGACACTGCTACCATAGAGGTCTGAGAGCTATACCATAGAAAAGTCCCTATGGAAGGCTCAACGTTTGTGAAATATATCCTAAGGGCATTAGGATGAAACCCTAGAGGTGGACAAGTACCACTGGATACGGTGGAGAGGGCTTCTCCCGGTCTGAACAGTTACCAAGATTCGCCACTAGATCGCCCAGGTGGCGGGTGTGTGTCAAGTGATGTGATGTGCTATGTGATATGTGTTATGTGATATGTGCTATGTGATATGTGCTATGTGATATGGGTGCGTGCGTCCTCTAGATGGTAGTTAGGACTATGTGTCACGACAACTTAAGTGATAAAATGTGAATAAAGTGCAAAGTGAAGTGTGAATGTGGCACATGGTAAGTGCAAATGATGTGACATGTGATAAGTGAAAGTGCAAGAGAAAACTATGTGAAAAATGTGTGAAATGATGTGTAAGGGAGAGTAAATGTTAATGAGAGTATAAATGCATATATCCATATTAATCATGTGTTAATATGTTGACGTAATATCATGTTTAACATCATGTTATATAGTTCAATAACATCTATGTAGTAGTGTATGTGAATATGTGTATGTAAACTTGTGAATGTTGGCAATGTGAAAGATATGCACGTGGAATTGTTAAATGAATAAGATAGCATGTGAACAAATGTAAAACCATGAAATTGTGTTTAATTCATGTCAAAACAGCAAGCAAAGTATGATTATAATTGTGATAAATACATGAAAGAATGTCTAGATTCCATGCTAGATATGCTAGTTACTTAGTGCATAGTTTCATGCTACATTTGTATATAGTTGCCAACCGATTTGAGTATGTTTTAAATCTCCAATTCATGTTTAATAATATGTGATATCATGTATAATTATGATTTATTTATATGAAAACAGCAAATGAAATGCGTAATTGCATATGAAAAGTGCATGTGAAATATGAATAGATATCATACTAGGTTGCTATTTTACTTGCTGCGTACTCCATGCTCTAGTTGGTAGCGTTGTACCATAACATGGATAATGTTTGGATGTTAAATCATGTTACATATTAGGTGTAGAAAGCATGTATAGGTGTATGTTTATTATCCATGATTTAGAATGAGCATGTGTTAGTTAGGAACGTGTTTGGATGTTTATGTGTAGTAATAGTAATTATAAAGTATGTGCCATGTAAATGTTATGGTTTGAATGATAGCATGTGTTCTTTATTGTTTAGTAGTTTAACATGTGTGTGATATGTGTAAGGTTGAGTCTTTAGATTACTTGCTGGGTCTTTTAGACTCATACTTGCTTCGGCGTACAGGTGAGATAGGTATTTCCGTACTTAGAGAGGGTGTAGCGAGGAGCATCCTCGAGCACAAGGAGTAGCATTTGTGGAGTTCACCATATATTTGTACTTTTTCTTTCATAGTTTGAATAATGTTATTTGCATGGACAATGTAATAGACAATGTATTTCATTTGAAATTGTAATAATATGGACTTGTCATTTACTTTTGCTATATAGAATGTGGAATGTGTGATGATGATGGAATGAAGTTGAGTTATTTCTTTTATTCCCGCTGTACTCATTTGCTATTCATGTACATATCAGCCTATCGTTTAGTGTTGGGTTATTATCCCACTGTGACGACACTCTTTGTACTGATGGGGATTGGTATAATCGTACCGGTATGAAGAGGGTCGTTACACTGATTCAAGTGCTTTGGCTAATTCCTTTAAGGAAGGTAGGTGTCCTTCATGGAGAGCATACCGCTGGTGGTGGGAAGCGAGTGCAAGAATAAACAAAAGTGCTTATAGGATCACCCATGTTTATCGGGAGGCTAATAAGGTCACTGATGCATTGGCTAATTATGGTTGTCAATCTAGGGAGAACAAAGTTTTCTGGGGGTCTAGTAGAGTCCCCTATAATTGTAAAGGTCCCTTGGTTTTAGATAAAACCGGTCTCTATCATGTTAGGCTATCTTGACCGGCTTTATGGTTGTAATTTTTTATTTTAATATAATTCATTGGCCCAGGAGCATTACTGGTGGAGTGGGAACATTCTTCCCCTCTGGGGGAGGGTGCACTCTCCTAGTATAAGTTCCTGAGGACCGCTTTTAATAAAAAAAATAGCACAAGTTTCCAAATATAGCACAGAGCAGGATGGCCATAGCACAAATAGACAACGAGTATAGTATAGAACTATGATTGTCATTTAGATAGTCGAGATAGATAGCACTTGAGTGTAATGCCAAAACACTCTGGTCAATTAACTCCCACGGGCACTAGCACTTTTGGGCGCACCTCGGACCAGACCAGGCCCTTTATATTGCCAAGCATTAGTTATACTATTTATCGTTAGACAATCAGTCAAATGGCCAATAGAGAGTACCAAGAAATAGATGAGAGTACTAGATGAATAGACAAGATCGCAGAGAGAGTGTGAATAGATGAGTGACTAGAGTGTAGATGAGAACTATAAGTCATTGCACATAAAACGATGATTAAACGGGCGATAGTAACAGTTGCACAACATGCGCAATTGGTGTTGGCAGTCAGGTGGAATTCACTAACCTTCCACTAGCCATGTTATGCACAGGCTCAGAGGTTCGGCGTGATTCAAGATAAGAGAGAACTTCTAAAGCCATTTGGATCATATTGATCCCTAAGGGTGTTATGGGCGTTAGGGTACAACCAGCTCGGTCTCCATCAGGGAATCCAAAAAGTACGGAGTCTTACGGAGGTCTTAACAAAAGGTCCCTTGTCTACCAGAACAGAATGTCCAATAGAGAGGTTCCAACTTGTCAAGAGAGTAGTGTGTAGAGAAAATGAGTTGCTCGACATTCTAGAGCAATTCTAGAACAGTGGAGCGGCGATAACGGTATTCCAAATCCACGTAAGAAAATGAAAACAATGTCATAATTATCATGGGTAATTAATGTGCAATTATTAAAGTAATTTACCAGATATTATTCATGTATTTTCATCATGGTCTCATAGCATAGATGATCGTTTAGTATGTGTGCATGTGCATGAAATCATGAGACATGGAATGATCGTGCACATTAACTTTTAAATTAAAGATATTAGGTGACATATATCAAGATTTAATAACATGATGGTTTACTGTTCATAACACAGTTTTACAGTGTATACACATGCTTAACAACCCTAAATATTCATTTAAATAGGAAAAAAATCATTGCTGGAATAATGCAAGTAAATCACGACGGGTATCATGGTCGCGTTTATCAGGTGGGCAGAAACGCGACGACGAGGACCGTCGCATTCATGCAAACCCTAATTATTCAATTGGCGCGATTTTCCAGAGGCGAAAAACGACAGTGAAACACGACGGCCTTAACGGTCGCGTTTTAGAGGTCTTCTGACAGTCAATGGGCACAATTTTTGATGCACGGTACGAGACAAAAACACGACGACATGGGTGGTTGCCTTTCAGGTAAATGCGACGATCAGGACCGATGCGATACCAATCGCTTGAATCGTGACGTCTGGCTCGGTCTCTTTTCAAAGTTCAACCCGAAAACAGACGATACATGCAGCGATCTTCATGCAATGCTTATAACTCAAAATCTAGGGCACATGGGACAATGTGGTGAACATGAAACTTGTAGGGGACATCAAGTAGAAGAGAACTTTTCCTTTGGACCGAATAAATTTGGTCTCGTTAGGCGTGCAATCTAGCATGAATGAGAAACAACATTGACTTGCATGCTCTTGGGAAAATGCTTATAGCTCAATGGATTCATGATGAAAATTAGGCAAATCACTTGCATATGAAACTAGAAAAGTTGCACTACAAGATGGTATGAATTAGATTCATCTTTGGCCCGAGAATACCAACCTTTGTGAAGATCTAACACAAGTTGGTTGCACAAGTCACAGCAAAGCGCGGTTGAGGAAAAGCTCCATTCTCCAGCCGTTCTTCTCTGCTCCTGGTGCCCTAGCACAGCCTCCCATGACCCCAACACGTTGATGAACCTCTCCCTTTAGTCTTAAGACGAATACATATATGTCTAGTGTTTATTCCAAGTCGTAATGTAACTAGGAAGGGAGGGCTGCGGGTTCTAGCTACTTCTTGCCATATTTTGGAGATTTCTCCTCCCAATTGGAGTAGAATCACCATTAGAAGGTGCTAGCTATGGTGGGTCACGAATTGGCTTACCTCTCATGGTTGATTTCATTAGTTTTCACCCTAAATTACCCTTTCCTATTTTCCCTATAATTATGGTCACGAATTTAGGGGTATTTCTTCTTGCCTCATAACCCATTCTCTTAATTTGGCCCAATAGCCTTTGTGTGAGCTAGTCAAATCAAGCCCATTACTCTTTGTTGTTTATTGAGTTTTATTTAATTCATTTTCTTGCAATATTTCTATTTATTTATTTATTAAAATATCGAGTTGCTACAGATGCCAAGTTGAGTCTAGATGCAGTTGTGCTACTCTCCATGTTTTCCCCACCTATAGTCAACACATGGAGTAGATCTAGGCGTCCTCCTTCCTCTCTCTCTCTTCTTTATTCTCTTTTCATTATCATTGCATGCTAGATAGCTTTCTTTCCTTTCTTTTAGTCAAAGCACATAACACACACCCATTTCTCTACCCACAAAGGGGTTAAACCTTTCTATCTTTGTCGACATCCATTTTTGGCCTATAAGTCGAGCATCTTTTCTTATTTATATCATTGATGTCCCAAATTGGTCATCATCTTATAAGCTTTCTGTGACACCCCAAAATGTAATATTAAATAATATGACACTGGAAAATTGAAAGAGATAGTAAATTATACATAAGATATGATCATTTACATGAAACCTTTGTGTAACACTCTTGACATGCTCAGTAATTGCTATAATGTTCATGAGTTGTTCAATAATCTAAGTAGCTATTCAATAATCGATATAATATGAAAGAAATGAATAGTAATCGATGTAATCATAACACCAATCAGAAAGATAAGACAAGTGTTCACCAATCGGTGTAAGACAATAGTAATCGATGTGGTGTTCTCCAATCGGAACCTTTATAAACCAATTGGAATGCTTATAAACCAATTGGAATGAGAACTCAACATTTGTTCAGTAATCGGAAGATTCATAACACCAATCGATTTGTTACTGAACCTTTGTTCAGTAATCGAAACAATTTAAACATCAATCAGAAGAACACTTGTTCTCCAATCGATAGAAGCTTTTTTTCTCCAATTCAATTAATAGGAAGTTTTTTCAGTAATCAATGTAGCCTTTTAGTCTTTAATTGATATACATTAAACTGTAGTCGATATGAACTTTTAGTGTATTTCTTTTTACAACGATAGAAATTAGCTTATTTTCTTATCCATAAATATCTTAAAATTTATTATGAAATATATTAACAATATTTAGGAGTTAATTTGATTTTTCTATAAACTATGATTTATTGGGACATCAGCAAAATAATTTGGTAACCATAGGTAACTAAAAAGCTTGCGAGCTAAGATTTCTTAAGGTTCTAGAAGATAAATAGCTAGTTTTAGAATAGGACTCATCTTCATCTAGATGGGATTGGTGGTAGATGGAGAAGGCTTTGGAGGATGATGAGGATTTTCCTCATCACTGTCACCCCCTTATCGTGGCAACCATACAGGAGCTAGCATGGTCGCCACTATATATAGCCCTCTCACATTATTCGTAATTTTGTTTACCCTCCTTCCTCCACCCTGCCGTCCTTAGAAAGAAAAGAAAGAAGAGAGAGAAGGAAAGAACAGAGATGTTGAGGAGAGACAGGAAGCCCAAGGAGCCATCTTGACCCGATAGTGGTGCCCAACTCTAGTGTCGGTCACTCCCTACAATTCCTCATTGGGTGTTTGTTTCTCTATTTCATAGGTTCTTCCTATGATTCCTAATTATTTGCCTTTATCTTCATGCACGATTAGACTGTGTGATGTTATATTTCACTGTTTGACGATTTTGGTATTATAGGAATCGGTCGACCAACATGAGTGCTTCGGTTGACCGATACCCTCACCTGAAGTAATACAGGCAACTCTGAAGAGAATGGTCGACCAAACTCTGTGTTGTGGTCGACCGACTTTTTCCGTCTGGTCGACCAATTATGCAAGTTCGGTCGATCGATTGAGACAGTTCGGATGACCGATTCTGCCTGTTTGGTCGACCAATTCTGTCTATATGACTGATTCTTGTTTGGATTCTGATATTGCTCCATGATGTATTTTTCTATTGATTTTTGATAAGAAATATGAGACCCAAAGTGCTATGTTGGTCTAAGTGCTACATCATGGGAGCCGCTTCATGAGGCCCTATAAAGGGTGTTGAATGTTACATGATGAAGGTTACCCCTAGAACCCATAGAGACAACTTTTAGAATCCTAAATATCGGTACTATATATGGAGTTTTGATGTTGTAATGTCAACATAGGCTTTAAGTTACACTTTGATTTGATTCAACATCGGTTTAATGTGTCTTATGACATGGATATAGTTTTGAATGAAAACTTTGATTTAAATAAAAAAACCTTATTTTTAGTATGAAATTTTGATTTAATAGAGAATTTGATTCTGAAACCTGACTTTTAAACCTAGAAACTCGAGGATATTAAACGTGACTCAAAATGTTCAGAACCTTACCTTCTGACCACTGAAATGTTGATTCTCGATCTCCAAATCTGATTTTGGTTTCAAACTATGATTTTGATATAGATACACTAATCTCAACCAAATACTTTGATACTTCGGCTTCAACTTGAGATGCCAATCTTCCAGTATAAATCCTCATTTTGAAGAACTTTACTATTACTTGAATCTCTGATCATACTTTTTGACCATTCTCAACTCTCCTGCAACATGTATAATATACCATCATGTACATTTACCTTATTCTTGAAACACATCATTGCTACACAAACAAATGACTGAAAACATAACTGTGTGGGGTGTCACGTCCCGAGAATTACGCAGCAGATATTAATAATGCGGAATCATTCGAGATGATATCCCGAGATGTGAACAGTCGACAAATAACATCTAGCTAGCACGCACTAAATGTATAACAACATACATCATCATAGGGCCCAAATATTGAACTCAACTAATCTTGTATTCCAAATCTCAACTCATTGTATTCCAAATGGAAACTATTACAGGACTAAGACTCAATAAAAGAAAAGTACATTTTATTCCTCACTCCTACTACACGTTCTAACACTCAAAATAAACTAACTATAGATAGACTCATATTTGGAACGCTCATCACTCGGACGCATTCCCATCCTCGACTTGCTCCTCCTCTTGAACATCATAGTCACCTAGATTGGGTAAAAGTAGGGAATGAGCAAACTAGCCCAGCAGGATTTATATCTCAATGTGCGGGCAATGATATAAGTGATTAGCAATTTAGAACTAGGTAAGCACGATGAATGTCATGATATGCATGTACGAATAAAACTCATTAAAACATGATACATGAACGAGCTAGATAGAATGATAGAACAAGATCTAGAAGGATATAACAAGATAGAACTAGCAATATTTCACTTTGTACAAGCACGCAAGATTTCACTTGATGTCAAGAACGCAAGATATCACTAATTGCATTAAATGTAGGATGGCCAGATCACGCAAGCAAGCAAGAACGCATGATCATGTAACACTAATTAGGCACGTAGACACTAATGTACACCAAGAAAAGATCCATCAAGAATGTACACCAGGACACGTGTATGTGGTTATTATATCTATCATTCAACACGCACGCACGACTCCCAGCGCAGATGCAACACCAGTAATCATTATACCCCATGGTTAACAGTATATTTATGACTCCTGTCATTGGGGCTAGACTGGAGCCCTTGGACACTCGCCGTGCCCGGTCAGCATCTCACTTAAATTTTAAATGTAGATACCCACAATCATTAATAATGGCCAATGAGAGTTTCAATAAGTAAGCATGTGTAATGTCATGTTCATGATGATGATGAGAATAAGTAATAAGTAAATTGAACATGATTCATGATAACAATGGTCAAGAGATAAATTTGGCAGCATAACGGTACAATTTATACTTTGATTCAATCTTTACATTAATGGCTTTAGTCTAGATTGTAAATCACACTCACGAAAACAAGATGAGAGAGGAAGTGCACGCTATCTCCAGGGAACTTCAATGGTACAACCAACTCGGCCTCCATGTGGGAATCCACAGAGAGCGGAGATTTACGGAGGTCTTAGAAAAAAGGTCGCTAGTCTTATCGATTCGGAATGACCGATAGAGAGCTTCCAAATCCCTAAGAAAGGGCTGCCTAGATGTGCAAGTGTGTAGTGATGTACGCATCTCAATCCACAATCCATCGGCCTCAAACTCGCGGAAAGCACTTAGCATGATGACATGACAAGAAACTATGCACTTTAACTAAACATGGATTGCAAGATTTTAAGATAACCATTATCATTTAAATAAGCTAGAATAGTACAAAGAGTGAATCAAAAGTTACATGAATGGTCACGTCATTAAGAAAGCAATTAGAATAATGTTTGTGTAACTAAAGCTTTTTAAATGGGTTAAACACTTTTAAGTCATTAAACAGATATCATGTAATGATCAGACCCATGACATGCAAATTACACACTAACTACCATGTTAAACAGACCTCGGGTAAGATTGCAAATATGCGTCCAACACAGTGGACGCACTTTAAAACACTGTATACAGCGAAAACAAACGAAACAGTAAGAAATCAAAATCGCGTCCACCCTGGTGGCCGCCTTAATGCTTGAAATGCGTCGGGGGAAACGGACGCGTTCAAGGAAATTCATTTAATAAAGCTTGGGCGAGAAAAAGGCATGAAACGCGTCGTACTCGGCCGCCGCGATTTAGAGCGGAGCTGACTCCCAGGCGAGCGCGAAGACCCACGCAGACGTTGACTCGTCAACGCTTTAAACATGTCGGGTCTTTCAGACACCTTTCAGATGGTCACATCGCCCAGCAGCATCACGATACCAGAGACTTGAAATGCATCCTCGGGACCGGACGCGTTTCAAGGAGCAGACCGAAAACGTTGGAAATCAGAACTCAGGGGGGGTTCGATCCATGCAACATTTACATCTCCTAAACTAGGGCTTTTCGGACAAAAGTCTCAACATGAAAGTTGTTGGGAACATGACAGAGGAGAGAACTATGATTTTTAAATAATTTTAAACGGCCTCGAGATGCATGATAAATTGACTTGAACAGGAAAAGACCCTAACATGCGCGACTTTGGCAAAACGCCTATAATTCAAAATCTACTCATTGGAATTCGATGAAACCAACTGGACATGAAACTAGACTTGATGCTCTACATTGGTATAAGATTTGTTAAGGTTTAGCCTGAGAAAACCTACCTTTTGGGGTTATGAAGTCTCATTCTTCAGAAATCCCTTGTTCAGACCACTGTTTGAAGAACGCTTAATACTCCGTGTATACTGCACGAAAATTGGGCATTCCAGTTGGGTTAGAACGTAAACTTGACTCTCTTTCCAGGGGTATAAGCCTTGCAAGGTTTGGTTATGGTTTGACTCACCTTTGGTCGACCACAAGAAGGGTTGCCAGCACAAGATGAAGCAGAACGCAGCAGGGAAGAAGCTCCGAGTTGGGGCGGTTTCCTCCTACCTTGGGTGCTCAAGACCAGCCTCCCACGACCCCAACAATGTATATTTTGGTGGAGAGTATTTAAGCAACCATGGTGTTAGGAGTCCTATTGTGACAAGGAAACTATGGTTGCAGTTTTGGCTTATTAGTTTCCTATTTTGAGGATTTCTTCCTCCATTTGAGTGTGTGAGGCTTTAGGAAACCTCCCACCATAGTTAAGCATGAATTTGGGTTGCCAATAATGCAAGATCTCTTCCCAATTCAACTCCATTACCTCTTCCTAATTTCAGCTTATTTAAGCTACGAATTCCATGCATATTCTTGCTTCATTTGATTTTTGGGTCATATGTGGTCCATTGGCCCAATTATGATATTGGGTCATTATATATAATGTTGGAAGTCTCTCAACATTTTTATTTAATTATGGTTGCGTCATATTTCTGTGTTAACGGTTTTCTGACTTGTTTTCTAATTTGGATAATTGGTCACAATTGAAGGATCGAAGTGAAGGTGTGGAAAAGATCTAGAAGGGGGGATGAATAGATCTAAGCCACTTTTTGCGGAAGCTTAAACAGTTTAGAAACACTTTTGAATCAGAGGCAATTTTATCAGTGAAAAACCACAAATCTGATGAGATTTAAGTAAGTTGGTAAAATAGATGTGAAACAAGTTGATTAACTGAATATTAACCGATCCTATGCAAGCATCTAACGGATGAAATGATCAAACCACAATTAGACAAATGCACAAGGATTTTTAGGTGGTTCGGAAATCACCAAAGTGATTCCTACATCCACCCCTCACACCCCGTGAGGATCACTAAAACAACTGGGTAACACACCCACTGGAGCCTGACAACTCCAACACTTGAGAGCTTACAACTCACACAACTTCTAGAGTAAGACTATTCTAGAACAACTGAGCAAGACTGCTCAACACAACCTTGAGTTAGACAACTCAAACTGAGCACAACGGCTCACAACAACTTGAGCACAATGCTCACATAGGACTTGCTAGACACCAACTCAAGACATAGACCTTCTAGCAACAGATCTAGTCGAAAATGAGAGCACTAATGAGAGCTATGCAGAAGCACTTACATAATCTCAAAAGATATCTCAGAAGAACAGAAGTACAATGAATTGTATTAAATAACTTCGTTCTTCAAGTGTACTCCCTTGTAGAAGCTTGGATTGGGAAGAGGCTTGCAATCTTGAAGTCCAAAACCGATGCTCTGCACTTTGGAATTTTTGGATCTTCCTTGAATTCTTCTCCAACGAAGGCTTCTACTGGATCTGCTTCCTTGGGATGCTTCAGAGGTTCTTCAGGGATCACACTCCAATTCTCACACTTGAATTGGTGAGAATTGGTCTTCTGGAAGCACACGGAGAGCAGAGGAGGGAGACGACCTCTTGTAGCCGCCAGGAAACTTTCAGGAGGCTCTAAGAGTTGGTTGGGTCTCTCGATGTGATGGGGGCCGATTAGGGACCTTTTATACCCAAAAGATTCCAAAGATACCCTTTGGGTACAAGGGCACACGATTCTAGGTTGATACCCATCGCCCTAGGCTGACACGTGGCAAACATCCATCTTAGGATGGAATCTTTCCGTAGTGTGTCGACCTGCCCTGGTGGTGGTGTCGACACACTGCCCAAATCTTGAAACAGGCTGTTCTGGGAACTGATCCAGTGTCGACCTGCTTTGGTATTGTGTCGACCTGCTATCCTGGTTCTGAAAACAACTGTTCTGGGAGCAGATCCAGTGTCGACCTGCCCTGAGAGTGCGTCGACCTGAGTAGTGTAAATCTGGAATCTGAACTCGTGTCGACCTGCTTCTGGACTAGTGTCGACACAGTCTAGGCAATTCTTCACTTTTTGCCTTTGAGACTGAGGTGTTGTGTCGACACCATTGAGGGGTGTGTCGACACTTCTTTTGCAAAAAGTGTTTGTACCTGAAAATAAAACACATATATCATTAGTTAAATGATTTTCATGAACATAAATGATAAATGTGATTTGAAACATGCTTTTTGAACATTGACTTCAGGTAAGATTTTTGACATGTTTCATTTAAATTGCTTTAAAATCACTTTGTCATCATCAAATAGGAGGGAAATGATATGAATATACACTCAACCCAACAATCTCCCCCTTTTTGATGATGGCAACATTAAATCCATATTACAATGTGGTTTTGATGAAAGTGTTTTTAAGCAATTTTTGTTATTCACATTTTTATTTTCTTTTTGTTTAAACTTGTCAAAGACCTTTTGATATTTTTCAGTAACAGTTGATGATGTATTTGTGGAACACAATGTTACTTGAAATGAGATTTTTGTACACAGAAGTCAAGCAACTTGACAAGTATTCAAACAATCACATTCACATAAAGATTTTCATTCACATTGAAGTCACAATTGAAGATTCATTCAAGCTAAGCAGAAGACATTTCATTTCATTCATCAAGAGAACCATTACAATCATTCCAAAAGATTACAAAAGAACATTAACATTTCTCTTTCTTTCTTCTTCTCCCCCTTTGACATCATCAAAAGAAAAATTACATTAAGTAGAAGATGGAGGAGGAGGAGGAAGGGGAAGTAAGATGGTCTCAATGTCAGACATTCTTTTCTCCATAAAAGTCAAGCTGGACTTGATTTGATCTTGAATGGTTGTGAGTTTGGTGTGCAAGAAGTGTTCCATTCTATCTGAATTCTCTATCAAGGTAGCTTGAATTCTTGCTAGATCAGCTGCAATGGGTTGTGAAGATGATGATGATCCAGCTGACCAACCAGGTCTATGCATTATCTTGAATTCCTTTGTCAAATCAGATCTGTGTGTGTCAATATGCTCATTGAAGTTCCTCATGCTTTCCAAATCATCCACAAAATGAGCAAAGGACAGTCTTGTGCTGGTGATCTCATGTAATGTCTGTTTGGTGTTGAAGACATCAGCTTGGGAATTTGCCAAAATTCCCTTAAGAACTGTCTCCAATTTTTGCTGGTGCTCCTTCAGCTGTAATGAGGCATCTGCCATGGTACCAATCAGTCTGTTGAATCTTTGAGCTGCATAGTCTGAGGCAGCTTTTTGTTCTATGAATTTGGCAGATACAGTGTTCTCCAATCTTTGAATCCTCAACTCAAATGTTTCTGACATGGTTTGGATGGAGGAGTTCAAGGTTTCAAACTTATCATTCAGGAAGGAGATCAATTCTGGTGGAACAGGAGGCCCACCAGAAGATGTGGATGCTTGAAAATTGGGTTGAGGAGAGAAATGGGGAAACTGAGGTGAGAGTGGGGCATGAAAAGGAATGTCACCTCCAGTTGAAATGTGAGGCTGTTCCTCATTCAAAGGAGGCTGATCCTCTTGACTTTGGGGCTGGTCCCCTTCAGCTGGAGGCTGTTCCTCTTGAGCTTGGGGCTGGTCCCCTTGATCTTGAGGCTGTCCTCTTGAGCTTGGGGCTGTTCCCCTTGATCATGACGCTGTTCCTCCTGAGCTTGGGGGGCCTCAACCACAACTGGCCCTCTCCTAACTTGATTTCCCTCCAGTCTAAATCCCATAAAATTTTGAATATTCTTAAAGGTGTAGATGTTGGGCTTAGGAATAGATTGGGATTTTTCATTCTCCAAGGGCACACCAAAATGCTGGAAGACTGAGGTCAGATGTGCAGCATATGGTAGAGATCTTTTGAGGTCCTTCCTTGTTGTTTCAGATATGATTTGATACATAATGACATGAAGATTGATTTTGATATCCTTGACCATGCAATACAGAACAAACCTCTGAATATCTGTCAACCTGTCCCTTCCACCACCTTGAGGAGTGATAATGGTGGTC
The DNA here is from genome assembly GCA_014218235.1 of Colocasia esculenta. Lineage (NCBI taxonomy): Eukaryota > Viridiplantae > Streptophyta > Magnoliopsida > Alismatales > Araceae > Colocasia > Colocasia esculenta. Next base: position 34,253,208 of record CM024761.1, on the reverse strand, counting down.
AATATGTGGTGGAGGACTCTCAACACAGGGGGAAAGGAATTTGTGTTGAATCTTGTAACATGGGTTGTTTGGGATCAGATGCATCAGAAGGTAGGCCTGTCATGATGGAATAGGCTTCATGAAGATCAAATTCAAATTGATGATAATCTGCCCCTTCATCTGGTACTTTGAAAATAGAGGCAGCTATATCAGTTGGCATATCAATTGCTATTCCCTTAACCTTTGATTCATACCTTCATCTGTGCATGTCAGGTTCTTGTAGAATTCCCTAACAAGTCTTGGATAAGAAATTTGAAACTCAGAAATGAATGCAACCAAGACTGAAAGGAAAAATAGGTCTGAATTTCTGGAAATGTGTCTGCTAGCTAAACATCTGATAAGTCCACTATCCTGGGCTTTAGAATGAGCTTGGCTTCACTAGAGGTGTTTGAGGCTTGGAGGACTCAGACGAAGATGAAGATGATGACTCTGAAGAGTCTCCAGAAGAGAGCCTGGATTCTCTGTTCTAGAAACCCTACCTCTGCCTGAAGAAGATGGTCTACCCCTCTTGGCTGCTCTTTGAGGTGCTGAAGAGGATCCTGGTTGCTCGGCAGGATCATTCCTTCTTTTAGATCTTCTTTCGGATTGGGCAACGGCAATGTCTGTGGAATCGGCTTGAAAGGCCCTGGACCTTGCGCCACGGCGGGGACCCAACTTCCTGACCATGGTGCAAGGAAGGAGTGGAATTCGTAGAGGATGGAAGAGTGGAGAGGTGATGGAAAGAAGGATGAGATTTAGAGAGAAATGGTGAAGATTTCTTGCCAGAAATGATGAGAATGTGGTCGTCGGGTCGACCTGATGCCTAAAAGGGGTGCAGTGGTGCACTGCCCCGCAGGAACAAAAAGGCTTATCATGAACCCGAACGGTTTGAAAAACAATCAGGCAAGGGGTTAGTGTCGACACAGGATGAAGGTAGTGTCGACCTGACCTAGGAAATGTGTCGACACGAGATAAAATGGTGTCGACCTGACCTTTGAAGAAATTTTGAATTTTTGTGAGAGGAAAAATTTGAGAAATTTTGGGACATCTTTAGAATGATAAACAATGAGGGGAATTATCATTTCAAGGATTTTTAAGAGGCTTAAAATTCATTTGTTATTTTTTGCAAAAATTCATCACAATTCAAGTTTTCAAACAATTTCCAACAGGATATTAGCATTCCAAGACTTGAATCAACAAAATGAGAAATTGAGGGATATAATATATCTAACAATCAACTATAAACTACCATATTCTCAACTTTAAAGAATTAAAGATGTCATCTAGACTAAATACAATTGTGTTGAAAAAAACACAATCTCAAAGAACAACTGGATGAGGAATGAAGATGATTCTTTCTAGACACATCTCCAATAATGTTCACATTTTGTTCTTTTAACAAACTGTCAAATGATATAAATCTCTTTCACTCAAGTACTAGTGTTTTTTACACACCATAGTCCCTGGATACTTAAGATTTAGTCATTGTCAAGTCTCAAAGGGGTAAATGATGGCCTTTTGACATGAAAATATACGTTTTGTAGACGCCAATATTTCCAGTTACTCAGTCATCATCAAAAAAACATAGCACATTTTGCTTTTGTTTGAATATTTTTATTTGATCCCCCTTTGAACAGAGTTAGCAATAGTGCCTCATGACATACATGGCACTTCATTCATTGTGAAGGTGTGCGTTTCTCAGCACAAGTGCCATTGCTCTGTTGGATTTTTAAAAATTTTGGAGAGTTTGTGAGATAGAAATCAAATACATCCAATCATCAGTTGCAAACAAGGAAATGTTTTAAATTCAAGGCACAAGTTGATGTTTAGTCTAGGAAGAGATCTGAATTCTGTGGGTTGAGAGATATAGTTGAAAGTTGATTAGTAAAAAATATAATAGATCACTCAAGAGTTCATTTTGAGACTCTAGACTTCTAAATGATGACATCATGCAAGGAATTGATGAGATTCATGAAAAGTTGAATTTTGCAAAGTCATGACTTGTGAATTTTTTAGCTCCCCCTGAGATGATGATTTCAATCACTTTTCATCAAAATAAAGATATGTAAATTTGGAAATCAGAAAAGTTTTCTTCTTGGACAACAAAGACTCCCCTCAACAATTGCATATCCATTTCTTGGTACTTGGCGGAGTCATATACTCACGCATAATGAAAGGTTTCCAGACAAGCCTAACTTGTCCTTCTCCAAACACTATTTGATATACCAAGAAATTTCAATACAATAAGAGTGAAGAATTCTATCAAAAAGAAATGGAAGTGAAAATAAGCAAGATTTTGAAATAGAAAAAGTATCCTCTTTGAACAATAGAAGCTCCCCCTCAACAATTGCATATCAATTTCTTAGTACTTGGCGGAGACATATACTCTGCATAGTGAAAGTGTCCAGACAAGCATAACTTGTCCTTCTCCAAATCACCATTTGATATACCAAGAAATTTCAACACAATAAGAGTTGGAGAATTTATTGTAAAAGGGGAATAGAATGAAAGTGAGAGAGATATGAACAATGTAACTCAAGGAAGCAAAGAATTATGAGATGCAAAGAACTCCCCCTTAGACAATGCATTACACTCAACCCAAACCTTGAGAGAGATCATGAAGGTGGACATTTACAAAGACCAAGTTCTCTCCTTAAAGATGAAAATCTGTTTTCAGGAAGGGGTTTAGTGAATATGTCTGCAATTTGTTTTTCAGTTTCAATGAAGTGGAGTTCAAAGGATTTCTTGGCAACCTCATCTCTCAAGAAATGATGCTAATTTCAATGTGTTTTGTTCTGGAGTGCTGAATAGGGTTTTTAGACAAATTTATGGCACTAGTGTTATCACATAGGATGGGTACACACCCTAAATCTTGGTTGTAATCAAGAAGTTGATGTTTCACTCAGAGAATCTAAGTTCCACATCTACCTGCTGCAACATATTCAGCTTCTGCAGTTGACAGAGCAACTGAATGTTGCTTCTTAGAAGCCCAAGAGATAAGGCACCCACCTAGAAATAGACACAAGCCACTTGTGCTTTTTCTATCTAATTTACACCCAGCATAATCAGCATCACAATAGGCAAACAGATCTAACTTGCAACCAGCAGGATACCAAATGCCTAAGTCACATATTCCAACAAGATATTTGAAGATTCGTTTAACAGCAAGCATGTGACTTTCTTTAGGATTAGATTGGAATCTAGCACATAAACACACACAAAACTGAATATCAGGTCTAGAAGTTGTAAGATAGAGTAGAGAGCCAATCATACCTCTGTAGGTCTTTGGATCTTCTGACTTACCAGATGGATCTTCTTCTAGTTTAGCATTAATTGCAATTGGTGTGCTTGAGCTTGAGGTTCTGAAAGTCAAACCTCTTTAATAGCTCCTTGACATATTTGGTTTGACTGATGAAGATTCCTTCATGTGTTGGTTAACCTGTTGAGAAGTACCACTTCTGGAGCAATGTTACCTGACCCACTTGAAGATGGTGAGTTGTTGTTCAGGTTCTCTTCATTATTGACAAGCTCTCAACAGTTGGTGAAGAATCCACAATGAGGTCATCCTCTTCATTGTCTTGTCTTTCCCTGCAATTTAGAATCATGGTGGAAAAGGAATTTTCATAAAAATAACATGTGGAGATTCTTCAACAGTTTGGTTTTTAGAATGTACACTTTGAAAGCCCTTGACACTTCAGAATAGCCAAGGAAGATAGCTTCCTGACTCTAGCATCAAAATTGTCAAGGTTTTCTTTGTTATTATTGTGTACAAAGCATTTGCACCAAAAAGTTTTGAAATAAGAAACAGTTGGCTTTTTGTTTTTCAACAATTCATAGGGGGTTTTTCTGATCTTTGGTCTGATCAAAGCTCTATTTAGGATATGATTGGTTGTGTTAACAGCTTTAGCCCAGAAGGATTTGGGCAGATTACTTCCTAAGAGCATGGATCTAGCCATTTCCACAAGAGTTCTATTCTTCTTTCCACAACTCCATTTTGTTTGGAGTTCTAGGTGAAGAAAACTTGTGAAATATTTGAAATTTAGCACATAGATCAGAAAAGGATGTGTTATCAAATTCACCCCCATGATCAGTTAAAATGTTTTTGATTTTATATGGATAAGTTGTTAAGATAGTGGTACAGAAATTCCTGAATTCAAGCAAGTATCACTTTTGTGGGATAGAAAGATAACCCAAGTAAATCTAGTAAAGTCATCAATGATTACAAAACCATATCTCTTGCCACTTAAGCTTAGAACTCTTGTTGGCCTTAAAAGGTCCATGTGAAGAAGTTCTAGTGGCCTAGATGTAAGTACCTCATTGAAGGTTTTAAAAGATTTCCTAGTTTGTTTTCCTTTAGCACATATCCCACAAACTTGATCTTCACATTAGAAAAAGATTCAGGAAGACCCTTAACCAAGTTCAGTCTTAACAACTTATTCAATGTTCTGAAACTTGCATGGCCAAGTCTTTTGTGCCAAGTCCATGCAATTTCATCTTTATTTGCAACAAAGCAAAGATTTTCAGAAAAGTTTTATTAAGGTTGATCATGTAGACATTGTTTTCTCTTTTTCCAAAGAATTTGATTTTATAGTGATGAATCAATTATCTTACAAAAATCAGATTCAAACACAACTTTGTGACCTTTGTCACATAGTTGGCTGATACTGAGCAAATTATAATCAAGACCATCAACTAATAAAACATTATCTACTGAGTTTGAATAAGTTTGACCACCTTTCCAGATCCAATGATCTTTCCTTTATTTTTACCTCCAAATGTAACTGACCCTCCCTCCTTTTCAAGCAGGAATGAGAATTTGGCTCTGTCTCCCGTCATGTGTCGTGAACACCCACTATCAAGAAACCATACATTGGTGTTGGGTGCACGACCTTCCTACAAAAAGATCAGTGGAGAGAAGATTTTGGTACCCAAACAGAGTTGGGACCATCAGAATGTTTGAACATTGTCAGTAAATCTTTTCTCACCCAAATTTGACCGTTTTGTTTTTGTTTTGTTACATTGGTGTTTTCAGCCTTTTTCTGTTTGTTCTTTCTTTTAGGAATGAAAGCACCAAGATTTTTGTTTTTGGTAGGAGGGGAGTTTTCATTTAAAAATTGGAGTTCAGATGAGGAGGTGGAATCCAGGGATTTTGTTGGTACATCAAGAAATTTGGATAATGGAATTGAGGATGATACCAACATGGGTTTTCATACCATTGGCTCCAAGGATTGGTCCAATCATCTTGAAATGTTGTCTTGGAGGTCCAAGGTTTTTCATGAATTATTTCTTTTGACTTTTTCTTATTTTCAAATTTTTATTTGAATTTTGGTGAGTTGTTTGCAGCTTTTGATGTTGAGCTGGTCGACCTCTCCTGTACTGGTGTCGACATAGCAGCCACAGAAGCCTTTTCTTGTGAACTGGTGTCGACCTGTCAGGGGACTGTGTCGACCTAATTGTCTTCTTGTTTTTGAGTTTTTGCTTTGTTTTGGTTTTGTTTAAGGTTTTGTTTGCTGTTTGTTGAATTTCTGTGTTCTCAAGATTAGGACCCTTGACAAATTTAATTAGTGGTGCTTTGCCCTTTTTCTCACCAGATTTGCTTTCATGGGTTTCTTTTTGTTGAATCCTAATCCATGAGAGGTGGTTGTCATAGTGGTTCCTAGCAGTGCCTCTAAGTTATCTTTACCTTTTGTGAAGGTTTGGATAACTTCATCCCTTTCTTTTAGCTGGTTTTAAGAGTTTCAATTTTTCAATCTTCTGATGTCTTTCTTGTTTTTCAATTTCCAGCTTTTCAGTTAAGTTTTGAATTCTTGGGAGGCCTTTTGAGAGGCAAGTTTTAGTTCATCAATAAGGTTCAGGAGATTTTTCTTTTTCTTCATGCAATTCTGTTATCTCATTTTCTAGTTCACAAGTTCTGCTGTTTGAAGATTGGTTATTATAAAGATTTTCAATTTTCTTTTTGATGTGTTTGTTTCTTTTCTCAATTCAGAATATTTTTCAACTAATTCTGCATACACATCCTGCCAATCTTCAACAGTAAAGTCTTCAAAAGAAGTATTTACCTTTTCTTCAGAATTGTTGGCCATGAAGCAAACCTCCTCACTTTCAGAGCTTGAGGATTTCTTCTCTTCTTCTTCCTCACTCGAGTCTTCATCAGACCAAGTGGCTACCATGGCCTTTGGCTTCTTAAATTTCTGAAACTTCTTGTGCTTTTCCTTCTTGTTCTCAGGACACTCTCCCTTCATGTGTCCTGGTTTGTTGCACCTGTAACAGACAATATTTTCGTCAGATTTGTGATTCTTGTTGAAATTAGAAGAGGAAGTGTTTTTCTTACCTGAGAAAAACTTCTTTTTCCCATACATTTTCCTTTTCTATATTTCAAGAATTTTCTGAATTGCCTGGTCATGAGGGCAATTTCATCCTCATTTGACTCAGACTCCTCAGAACTTGTCTTTTCCTGACTTTTATCTTTATTGCTTGAAGAGGCCTTAAGTGCCATAGGCTTGGTCTTAATTAAGTGTTCTTCATTTCTTTTTAAGTTGATCTCATATGTCATTAAGGATCCAATCAATTCATCCAAAGAGATTTTGGACAGATCTTTGAATCTTCAATGACAGTGGCCTTTGTATGCCAAATTGAAGAAAGTGAACGTAAGATTTTTCTTACCAAGTCTGCATCTGTATATTCCTTACCCAGGCCTTTAATCCATTCACAATCACCATGAACCTGGCAAACATTTCAGAAATATTTTCGTTAGACTTCATCATAAAAAGTTCATATTCTGAAACTAGAATATTTGCCTTAGTCTACTTTACTTGTGATGTTCCCTCATAGAGTAATTCGAGTTTATCCCACATCTCTTGGCAAATTTGCACATTGAGATTCTCGAATACTCCTTGGGATGGACAGCACATTGAATCATGTTCATGGCACTATAATTCAATGTAGCTTTCCTTATTTGTTCCCTAGTCCAGGTGTCTTCTTCTCCCTGGTTTTCATAGGGACCCACTTCCACTACTTTCCAGATCTCATAGTTCTGGGCCCTTAAAAATACTTGCATTCTGTTTTTCCAGTAAGAATAGTCCGTCCCATTAAAGAATGGTGGCATATTTATGGAATGACCCTCAGCTATGAAACCTTTGGAATCCATGACTCTAAAGCAGAAAGAAATGCTTAGCAAACAAACAGGCAAACACTCAAACACACAACACTCAGAAACAAAAACTGCTCAGATCAAATCAGATCAAAGTAAACCCGCTCTGATACCAATTGAAGGATCGAAGTGAAGGTGTGGAAAAGATCTAGAAGGGGGGATGAATAGATCTAAGCCACTTTTTGCGGAAGCTTAAACAGTTTAGAAACACTTTTGAATCAGAGGCATTTTATCAGTGAAAAACCACAGATCTGATGAGATTTGAGTGAGTTGGTAAAATAGATGTGAAATAAGTTGATTAAGTGAATATTAACCGATCCTATGCAAGCATCTAACGGATGAAATGATCAAACCACAATTAGACAAATGCACAAGGATTTTTAGGTGGTTCGGAAATCACCCAAGTGATTCCTACATCCACCCCTCACACCCCGTGAGGATTCACTAAAACAACTGGGTAACACACCCACTGGAGCCTGACAACTCCAACACTTGAGAGCTTACAACTCACACAACTTCTAGAGTAAGACTACTCTAGAACAACTGAGCAAGACTGCTAAACACAACCTTGAGTTAGACAACTCAAACTGAGTACAACGGCTCACAACAACCTGAGCACAATGCTCACACAACTTGAGCACAATGCTCGCATAAGACTGCTAGACACCAACTCAAGACATAGACCTTCTAGCAACAGATCTAGTCGAAAATGAGAGCACTAATGAGAGCTATGCAGAAGCACTGCATAATCTCAAAAGATATCTCAGAAGAACAGAAGTACAATGAATTGTATTAAATAACTTCGTTCTTCAAGTGTACTCCCTTGTAGAAGCTTGGATTGGGAAGAGGCTTGCAATCTTGAAGTCCAAAACCGATGCTCTGCACTTTGGAATGTTGTATCTTCCTTGAGTTCTTCTCCAACGAAGGCTTCTACTGGATCTGCTTCCTTGGGATGCTTCAGAGGTTTCTTCAGGGATCACACTCCAATTCTCACACTTGAATTGGTGAGAATTGGTCTTTTGGAAGCACACGGAGAGAGAGGAGGGAGACGACCTCTTGTAGCCGCCAGGAAACTTTCAGGAGGCTCTAAGAGTTGGTTGGCTCTCCTCGATGTGATGGGGGGCCGATTAGGGACCTTTTATACCCAAACGATTCCAAAGATACCCTTTGGGTACAAGGGCACACGATTCTAGGTTGATACAACATCGCCCTAGGCTGACACGTGGCAAACATCCATCTTAGGATGGAATCTTTCCGTAGTGTGTCGACCTGCCCTGGTGGTGGTGTCGACACACTGCCCAAATCTTGAAACAGGCTGTTCTAGGAACTGATCCAGTGTCGACCTGCTTTGGTATTATGTCGACCTGCTATCCTGGTTCTGAAAATAGCTGTTCTGGGAGCAGGATCCAGTGTCGACCTGCCCTGAGAGTGCGTCGACCTGATTAGTGTAAATCCTGGAATCTGCAACTCGTGTCGACCTGCTTCTGGACTAGTGTCGACACAGTCTAGGCAATTCTTCAACTTTTTGCCTTTGAGACTGAGGTGTTGTGTCGACACCATTGAGGGGTGTGTCGACACTTCTTTTGCAAAAAGTGTTTGTACCTGAAAATAAAACACATATATCATTAGTTAAATGATTTTTCATGAACATAAATGATAAATGTGATTTGAAACATGCTTTTTGAACATTGACTTCAGGTAAGATGTTTTTGACATGTTTCATTTAAATTGCTTTAAAATCACTTCTTGTCATCATCAAAATAGGAGGGAAATGATATGAATATACACTCAACCCAACATCACAATAACTCTTAAACCTAGCCCAAATAATTTTATTAACCCAATTTCTTGATGGTCATTATAGGATATTATTTGAAGTCCGTATATGATTTTATTTAATTTTCTGACTCATCCAAGTACGTGTGATATGATTTTTCGACTTATTCATGAATTAACGATAATAGTCGTGAACACTTTAACTTAGCGACTGATTTTTCTGGCACAAATTTCTTTGTGAACTTTAGTAATAATGTTTGGGGTCGAGTTATAATTTTACGGAATTTTCTATGTGTTTTAGCACATACGATAGAGGTACGTATGTTAAATAATCTAATATTATAGAAATTATTTATTTCTATTTATTCAATTTTTTACTTATTAAATTTTTCGGGGTGCTACACCCTCCCCCACTAAGAGAATTTGGTCCCAATTCTAGATCTTAATTGGCTTGATAGTTATTATGATACCACGAATTTTTATTATTTTATATGGTGAGAGGATATTCACTTGTTGTGTGCATAGCATGTGTAATTCATTGCGCCTACTATAAATTTTATATTCTCTTGAGCATATGCATGCACATATATATAATATATATATATATTCATGTGGAATGAGCAATTAGCTAAATTGAGGTGTATTACGAATACTAAGAATCTCAGACTTAGAATACTTGAATAATATTATGCATTACTATCTAAATATTGAAGAATATCCTATACTACCTACTTTATGGATATTGTGTGAGAGTGTATGAAGTGCATATGTGTATGTACGTATGTATGTTACCTTATGCGTGTGATAATTGTATACCTAATTCTACATACATAACACCTTGGTATACTTATGTACACATGTGTATGTTTAGTTGTAAACGTTGTTCATTTGCATGGTGTAGTTAATGTGTACACTGTACTTCGTACATTGCATGTACATTAGAGTGCAAGTATGGTAGGTGTATTTAGTAGTGTATATTGTAATTCTATACTCCTCATGAATAACATGCATGTATTTTTATGATATTTAGGTGAGAATAGGCAATTAGCTAAATTGTGCATATTGTGTATATAAAAATCTCACGCATATAGTACTTAAGTAATGTTGTGCAAGTTTAATCTAATTACCGGTGCGCGTGTTGTATCTATCTATTTCATGCATAATGTACGTAAGTATGTTTCAATCCGGTGTGTATGCTATATATATGTCAAATCAAGTGTGTGCATGCAAGAACTATTTTGTTGAATAGATTATTCCTAGCTAACTTAATTCATAATGCCTCCTAATGATTTTGAAACCCTCGCAATTCTTGTCACTTTATTTTGCCGCATGTTGAGTCATGCTTATGTAAAACATCATGTACGCGTAGGTAGATATGTAAGGCCCTTCATTTTCACCTTGTTTGCTTAAGTATATATATATATATTTATGTGTGTGGTGTTTATAGATTCTACATATTTTAGTGTGTTTTGTCGACCAGTCGGCGTCAACACCAGCTAACGTTGACTAGTAATAGGAGGCAATATCGATGGACGCCACTCTGAATAGGCGACCAGAGATGTGGACGTCAATATCCCAGACTAGTTACGTTTCCAGATCCGAAAACGCCTCCGGAAATTTCGTCATCTGTTTTAGAAACGTCCCCAAACGGCTCTATGATTACCCTTACGCATGTCTGGCCCTCAACCCTTTATATTGCCCAGTTTTCGGCCAAATCTATCCTTTGACTCTTGGGTCAAAAACCTAGCTTTTCTGTGTGAACCTCCAACTTGAATCTGGGAGATCCGACTTCGGGAGGCATCACCCGGTGATCTGCATCGACTGGTGACAACTCTGAACATCCAGGAACGAGTTCCCCACGCTGGTGTGCAGTGAAGATCAACAGAGAAATCGAATAAGGAGAGATTTGAAGGCTCTTTGGCACAGGCCGAGGAGGCTTCTTCTCGGCTTAACCGTTTTTGAGGATTTTACAAGAGGCAAGTTCCCCACTCACATCAACCCTACATGTGTCTAGTATGTCCCAGGAATTTTACGGATTTTTCTCGTGTCCTGGAACCCCCCATTCAAGTGATCTGTTAGCGTTCAGTCTGTGTTTATGCAGACAGGATATTAACGGCAAGATCCCTTGCCGCTAATATCATATGTTGCGGCATCATATATTGTCGTTAACTTATAGACGGCTACCCCCATGTCGTCAAGTTCTTCAGACTGCAACAGTGTGCAGGTTGCTGCCCTTCTATAAGCTAATTTTCGAGATTTTCCGCATGAGGATATATGGTAAATTTTATATGATATAAATACCATGTTGGGGTGTACTGTGAGTTATTGTGAAATTTTGTAATCTGCCCTAATTATTAGAATTTCTTGAATGTTCGACCGACAGAATTTTAATCTTGAAAATTCTCGTTTGTGAAATATGTATAGAATTTAACTATCATGAAATTTCTGTACACTGTTTATGAGGTCTAATGCATGATGTAAAAATTTGGGAAATTTATAATATCTGTATAGTGTATTAAATTTTCTGAACCGAAAAATAGTGAATATGTTTACTCAGTGTAGAAATGTTAATAATTTGTGCGAAATTAGTTAAATTCCTATAAATTGACATATAATTAGTACTGTCAGTATTCATGTATATAATAAGTGTGGGTCCGAACAATGAAAATTTATGTCAGTTTGACTATTTTTACATTTGATAACATCACTGTTAGAATTTTCAGAAACTATGCGTGATTCATAAAATGTGGATCTTGGTATGCATGATGGTTAGTTGTGATAGATTTCTAGTTAAATTTCTGTACTGAACTGATGACAATAGCTATATATGTTTGTTTTATGTTAGATATTAACAAATATGCATGTTTATGATTAGTGTTTAATTCTGTAAATTTCAGCATGATTAGACTTGTTTTTAAAACTTGGTTATACTGAAGACAGTAGTACCATGCTAGGTAATACTGAAGAATGTAAATGTGCAAGCATGAGATGAATGTGTAAAAATTGTGCGTTTAGAAGTGTGTTGAAACTGAGAAAATGTATAAATGTGCCAATGGGTGACACTTCTACCTTAGAGGGCTGTGGAACTGTACTGTGGTAAAGTCCCCACGGGAAAGTTCAAAGTGTGTGATGTCCCAGGGGCATTGGGATTAAATCTTGGAGGCGAACAAGTATCGCTGATTAGGGTGGAGAGTGCTTCTCCCGGTTCTGCGCAGTAACTAAGATTTATCACTGGAATGCCTAGGTGATAGATATGTGATGTGATTAGTGTGTGTCCTTCTAAAGTGGTTTGGGCTATGTGTCACGGCATTAAGAAATTGTGAAAATGTGTTTAAGTGAAAAGAAATGTGTAAATTGTGAAACTGTGTAAGTGAATATGTGTTCATGTAGTTCTCATGATAACATGCAAAAAGGATAAATTTCTTGTGAATGTGACATGATAGTAGCAAAACAGCGAGCTTTTCATGAATGTAAATGTGTTAACTATGTGAATTTATTTTAGAATTCATGCTAAAATAGTCGTTATGAAATGTGTAAATCTATGTTTAAATGATCAATATTTAGCATATGAATGGTTGAATGAAATTAGTTTAACATATTGAGAGTATGTAGAAAGCATGTGATAGGCTTAAGTTATGTTGTACAAAAGAAATTCCATGTGTAATATGTGTAGAAATTATGCATAGGTCTCTATTTGAATAAATTGTCAAATCCATGCATTATGTTTAATGGTGTAGCATAAGGATATGGAGATTACTTGATGCATGTATGTTTAGTGTGTTTGGTGTTACTTGTTGAGTTCTTTTGAACTCATTCTTGCTTCGGCGTACAGGTGCAGACGTTTCTACTTCTTCCGAAGAGATCGTTAGGAGCGACTCGGAGCGGGAGTAGGAGATCTTGTTGTGGATTTAGCATTGTACTTTTCCTTACTTCAGAGTATGTAATAAAGACTCTGCGTAGTCTCATGTGGACAATGTATTTATTTTATTTTCAGTTATGAAAAGTTAGTTCTCTTTTCTTCTATACGGACTGTGAATAGAATGTGGATGATGGAATAAGAATTTCTTTTCAGTTCTTTCAATTCCGCTGTCATATGTTATATATTTGTGTATGTTTCAGCCTATCATACTAGTGTTGGGTAAATGTCCCACTGTGGCGACGCTTTCTATATCGACGTGGGTTGGTAGAACCGTACCGATATAAAGAGGGTCGTTACAGAGATTGGTATCAGAGCGTCAGGCTGAAATTGTACATAAATATGCATATACCATCATCTTCATTGTATGCTAAGTCTGTGTAGATTGTCCACATAGATAAGTAATAGTTAGAAATTAGATAGTTTAGTTCTAAATTGTGATTAATCCGTTTTGCAGGATATGGCTTCGCGTGGTAGCGTGGTGTTCCTGCTTGTGATGGCGAGCAGAGGAGAGATGAGCCTCGGCGTGAGGATCAGGGTGAGCAGCAGGCCCCACCCTGCACCCCAGGGTCCTGTACTTCCCCCACCGCCACCAGTAGACTATGGAGTGTTCATGCAGGGTTTGGTGCAGGCCATGCAAACGCAGGCCCACACTCAGGCTGCACTCCAAGCTCAGTTGGAGGCTCAGGTTAGAATAATAAGAAAAGTGGTCTGTTTTATTAAATGAATGATTGTCATGTTATATGTGTTAATTATGTTGCTTGTTGTAGCAGGCTCAGGTACCAGCTCCCCAGGCTGACCATGGTGGACCCTCCATCATGGAAAGGTTCAAGAGGATGTCGCCACCCTCTTTTAAGGGGGAGAGCGATCCGTTATTAGCTGAGAGCTGGATGAGGGAGATTGAGAAGATCTTCCGGGCCATTAGGTGCGCTGAGGATGACAAGGTCACTTTAGCCACCTATATGCTACAGGTATGTGTAATTTAATCCGGTGGTTATTTCTTTAAGTATAGATTATGTTGGTTAGTTATTATGGATGGTTTTGGCAGGAGCGAGCCGACGTGTGGTGGTCCTCGTTGTTACGTACTCGGTTCGAGGATGGTGCTGTGAGGTTGGTTGGGATGAGTTCGTGAGGCTCTTCCGAGCCAAGTTTGTTCCGGAGCACATCCAGGACAAGATGGAGCAGGAGTTCCTCTCGTTAAAGCAGGGCTCCATGACTGTGCTGGAGTACGAGGCCAGGTTTGCTGAGCTATCGAAGTATGCCCCTCATATTGTAGCTGATGAGGGCAGGAAGGTGAAGAAATTCGTGATGGGTCTGAGACCATCGCTGAGGACGAGGTTGGTGGCTTTCGACCATCGTACCCTCGAGCAGGCGCTCAGCATGCATGTCGGCAGGAGGGAGAGATGGAGCAGTATCTGGAGGAGAAGAAGGCTTCTCAAAAGAGGCCAGCAGTGCCATTCCAGAGGCAGGATAGGAAGAAAGCGGCTTTCTAGTCACCGCAGTGTCCTGTGGCATCGGGCAGTGGTCAGGTATCTTCTCAACGTTCCCCTAGTGGTAAGAAGGAGTGTCCTCATTGCGGGAGGGCACATGGTGGTACAAAGTGTTGGATGGTAGCGGGGAAGTGCTTGAAGTGCGTGAGCAGCGACCATAAGATCAAGGATTGTCCGAGGCTTCAGTAGGGAGCCCAGCGTGGACCAGCCCCAGTAGCAGCAGCAGCAGCGCCAGCACAGGACGACCAGGGAGACCTCGAGCCCCAGCTCGAGTGTTTGCTTTAGCTCATGAGGACGCCGAGCAGGTGGATCATGTCACCGAAGGTACGGTTTTATTCTTAGGTGTGCAAGCTCGGGTTTTGTTCGATACGGGTGCTACTCACTCGTTCATTTCCGAGCGTTTTGCTAGGCAGTTAGCTTTAGAGTCAGGATTAGAGTCTGAGGATTTAGAATTCCTTTGTCTGTGCACACACCTGCGGGCACGGTATCGACTAGGAAGTGTATTCCATCTTTACTAGTGTGCATTGAGGATAGAGTCCTAGAAGAGTGTTTCTTCTTGCTTAAGATGAAGGACAATGATGCTATTCTTGGTCTGGATTGGCTAGAGGAGCACTATGCATTAGTAGATTGTCGTGGGAAGAAGATTGTTTTCCTCATTCCTGGTGAGGATGAATTTCTCATCCTTTGCCGAGGAACTTAGCAGGAAGTTTGTCATCTCCGCCATGAGGGCAATGAGAATGGTGAACAAGGGTTGTGACGCTTTTCTTGCCAGCGTGGTTTTAGTACCCAAGGCTGATGAGTCACTTACTCTTACAGAGATAGATGTAGTACAGGATTTTCCAGATGTCTTTCCTGATGATTTATCTGGATTGCCACTGGCTAGAGAGATAGAGTTCACTCTAGAGTTTCTTCCAGGCACCTCTCTATCTCGAATGCACCTTATCGGATGGCACCTGCGGATTAGCTGAGTTAAGGAGGCAGTTGCAGGATTTGTTAGATAAGGGATTTATTCGCCCTAGCGTTTCCCCTTGGGGCGCACCTGTCTTATTCGTGAAGAAGAAAGATGGGTCACTTTGGTTATGCATCGATTATAGGAAGCTAAACCAAGTGACGGTAAAGAACAGGTATCCCTTACCTCGAATTGATGATTTGTTTGACCAGATGCAGAATGCATCAGTCTTTTCTAAGATTGATTTGCGTTCTAGCTATCATCAGTTGAGGATTAGAAGTGAGGATGTGTCCAAGACGGCATTTAGAACCCGTTTGGACATTATGAGTTTTTGGTCCTTCTGTTGGTCTAACCAACGCCCCTGCAGCGTTCATGGATCTCATGAACAGGGTGTTTAGACCATATCTAGATAGTTTTGTTGTAGTCTTCATTGATGACGTGTTGGTCTACTCTCCGGATGAGGCCACACATCGTCAGCATGTGAGGATAGTGTTAGGGGTTCTCTGTGAGCACAAGCTGTATGCAAAATTCAGCAAGTGCGATTTTTGGATGCCCGAGGTTCAATTCCTTGGGCATGTTATCTCTGGTGATGGTGTAGAAGTGGATCCAGCGAAAGTCAAGCTGTTATGGATTGGGAGATTCCCAGACTCCTTCGGAGATTTGGAGTTTTCTTGGTTTGGCGGGTTACTCTCGGCGATTTATTGAGGGATTTTCATCCATCACCGCACCACTGACTCAGCTAACCAGGAAGGGAGTGAAGTTTTTCTGGTCCGAGGAGTGTGAGAGTAGTTTTCAATTATTGAAGACTAAACTCACATCGGCTCTTGTATTAGTTTTACCGAGCAGTGTAGAGGATTTTACTATCTACACGGATGCATCTCGGATTGGCCTTGGCTGTGTATTGATGCAGCAAGGAAGGGTAGTAGCATATGCTTCGAGGCAATTGAAGGAGCATGAGCGAAACTATCCGGCTCATGATCTTGAGCTTGCGGCAGTGGTTCATGCACTAAAAATCTGGAGGCACTATCTTTATGGTGTCAGATTTGAGGTGTTCACTGACCACATGAGCCTAAAGTATCTTTTCTCCCAAAAGGAATTAAACCTTAGGCAGAGAAGATGGATTGAGTTCCTGAAGGACTTTGACTTTGACCTCCAGTATCATCCTGGAAAGGCGAATGTCGTAGCAGATGCCCTTAGTAGAAAGAGGTCGTCTCTCCAGCAGGATTGGAAGATGTTGGAGGATGCAGCTTGTGCGATGACCGAGTTGGAGTCATCATTGTGCCAGGCATTGTAGCTCAGTTGTCCATTAGATCTTTGGTGTTGAATGAGGTGATCGAGCATCAGAAAGCCGACCCTAGACTCCAAGAGTTAGTGGAAAGGCGGGTATTGCTCGTGATGAGGATGGTGTGATTAGATTCCATCACCATGTCAGTGTTCCAGACATTGTAGATATTCGTGAGCATGTTTTAGCAGAAGCTCATAGATCTAGGTTCTCTATTCATCCGAGTAACACTAAGATGTACCAAGATTTGAAGAGATCTTTTTGGTGGTCTGGCATGAAGAGGATGTAGCTGAGTTTGTGTCTAGATGTCTAGTGTGCCAGCAAGTGAAGCCGAGCGGCAGCGACCATCTGGTCTTATGCAGAAGATGGAGATCCCAGTTTGGAAGTGGGAAGCTGTCACTATGGATTTTTTTACGGGTTTGCCTCGATCTAGACGAGGTAATGACTCGATTTGGGTAGTGGTGGATAGATTCTCGAAGACTGCGCATTTCTTGCTTATGAAGAAGAAGCAGTCAGTAGAGAGTTTAGCTAGACTGTATGTTAGTAGTATTATTAGATTGCATGGGGTACCAAAGACGATCATTTCGGATCGAGATCCGAGATTTACTTCGAGGCTGTGGAAGGGTCTTCAGGATGCGTTAGGTTCGGAGCTGAAGCTCAGTTCGGCGTTTCATCCCCAGACAGATGGACAGTCCGAGAGACTATCCAGACGCTTGAGGACATGTTGAGGGCATGTGTGCTGGATTGGAAGGATGATTGGGAGCGCCATTTACCTTAGTGGAGTTTGCATATAACAACAGTTTTCATGCGAGCATTGGCATGGCTCCATTTGAGGCTTTGTATGGTAGGCCTTGCAGATCTCCTTTGTGTTGGGAGGAGACCGGTGATAGGCAGTTGATCGGTCCAGAGTTAGTTCAGGAGACTTCAGATAAGGTCCAGCTTATTAGGAAGAGGCTTGTTGCGGCACAGGATAGACAAAAACATTATGCCGACAATAGAAGGAAGGATTTGGAGTTCGAGGTAGGGGAGCATGTCTTTTTGAAGATTTCGCCTACGCGTGGTGTAGTTAGATTTGGCAGGCATAGTAAGTTGAGCCCTAGATTCATTGGCCCGTATGAGATTCTCCGACGATTGGGCAACGTGGCCTTCCACCATGCTCGTGCATCCTTAGTGAATTGAAAAGTAGCCAGTACCATCTTCTCCCTGTTAGTGCATTGCATCACTTGGAAAATCGTTCTATTCCTCTTGCCAATTCTCTGCCTCGTCTGGGTCAGGGGATCCAGAGAAACGAGGAGGGTTTAAACTTCTAAAATTCCAGTGCAGATCACCGGCTCCATTCCTTGCAGTTGTAGCCTGGTTTCCAGCCTGAACTACATGTTGTAATGCCTTGGTCAGTCCAGCCACTGTTTCTTGCATAGCTTTCCAATGGTTGCGAGCCATGGTGGTTGATTGAGAGAGTTATGAGGGTTCCTGATAAAAGGATGGAAACCAATTAATGTCTCTAGATACGTTACAAGAGTCAATGGATAGGAGTGTTTTGTTCATTATAACATATTTCCAATCTCTACCCATCCTCACCAGGTACTATATTAATTTCCATGACCTAGGTTCCATAGGTATCTCCTAATCCTGAGACATACATCCTATTTGGTATTCCTAGGCTCTGATACCACTAAACTGTCATGTCTCGAGAATTACACAGCGGATATTAATAATGTAGAATCATTTGAGACGATATCCCGAGACGTGAACAGTCGGTAAATAAGCCTCTAGCTAGCACGCACTAAATGTATAAAACATACATCATCACAGGGCCCAAATATTGAACTCAACTAATCTTGTATTCCAAATCTCAACTCATTGTATTTCAAATGGAAACTATTACAGGACTAAGACTCAATAAAAAGAAAAGTACATTTTATTCCTCACTTCCTACTACACTTCTAACACTCAAAATAAACTAACTATAGATAGACTCATATTGGAACGCTCATCACTCAGATGCATTCCCATCCTCGACTTGCTCCTCCTCTTGAACAGTATAGTCACCTAGATTGGGTAAAAGTAGGGAATGAGCAAACTTGCCCAGTAGGATTTATATCCCAATGTGCGGGCAATGATATAAGTGATTAGCAATTTAGAACTAGGTAAGCACGATGAATGTCATGATATGCATGTACGAATAAAACTCATTAAAACATGATACATGAACAACCTAGATAGAGTGTAACGACCCGACCTCCCGGACCCTCGCCAGGGCCCCCAAAGGTCGTGCCGCCACCACGAATCCGAAGACCCGGAAGGGTTAGATTAGAATCTAGGTGAGATAAGCAATGAATTCAAATAGCTATAACAAGAAGGATAGTACATTAATAAAGGAATTATGTATAACATGTCCCAAATAAAAGTACAGGTACAGAAAGACAGGTGCATTCCTTAAGGGGCATACCCCGAGGACTTGCAAAAAGGCTACTCTCAACTCACGGTCCAAGGAGCACTCATGCTCACAACTCACATTGTTGGCAATGCACGGCGCAACAAACCTCCACCACGACCGTCCGGCAATGAATTCCTGAGATAGCGAGTCCCTACCTGAAGAGAGTAGAGGGGGGGAGCCTCGCAAACAAGGCACAGTAGGGATAACCAGTCCCCTACCAGCCAGAGCAGCAGGAACTCCAACAAGCGGAAGCAAAACTACTCTACATAGTAGTAAAGCGAGAAACGCCTACCACAGAGTACTACAAAGTAGCGGAACAGAGAAACGCCTAGACCACAATCCGGGTCGGGCCAAACACGACTCCCACAGAACCAGCGGAGTCAAACGCAAGCGGAAGCAAACCCTCGGCACACACCTGCCGAGACAAAGAAGCTCACGGAACACCGAAGCAACTACGAGAGACCAGAGTCTCACGACACAAGCACCCAACATCCTGGACCTCCACAAGGTCGGGAAGGAACAACCAAGTGTCACCACGAGAGACACCGAGCAACCACGTGAGAAGCACCGTCTCACCACAGGCACAGTCACCTCAGACCTCCACAATGTCAAGGGCCTACGAGCAGAACCACCCTGCACCTCGAACACGCCACGAGGTCTGGGAACTACACACTCTGGTGCCACCACAGACGGCACCAAGGAACGGGTTACCGAAACAGCAGTTGGGTGCCTGCACCAGGCACCCCGAGAGAACCCGCAGAAATGGAAACCACTAAGCACGGCCCATGAGGCCAACCGACAAATCCCAAGGAAGCAAGACACGGCTAGGCTCCAACCACCATGTAAACAAGGTGACGAGAACACTAGCTAGGAAACAGCGTGTGAAGCAACGTCACAGCAAGAACAACCAAGCCACCGCCACAGGCAGCTAAGAGAGGGACACACAGTCCACCCCTCTAGCACGCCAGTCACCGACTCCTGCCTGCAACCTCCCTAGGTAGAGTGAGGCTAGCGAGTCACAGCAAAGAACACAACCACGAACACCGTAGTCCGACCGAACTGCGGCCCCACGCCTGACCTCCCTACGTGGCTCCGAAACCAACACAGAGCGAGGCAGTGAGAAGGACTAGCTGGTCCGCACCGGAAGAGCACCGAACCACCTCAGAGACCCAGACCAGCTAAGAGATCTCTACAAACGGCTCACGCCGCTGCCCCACCGTTTTCCCCTTCTACTCCAAGTTCGAGACTTGAGCACGCCCGCCGCCTAGAGCAACCCCCTCTGACACAGGCACGCGGGGCTAGGGGTCTCAGGAAATGGTAACAACCTATCTCGCGGACAACCCTCAAGAGCCGAGCACCGGGCAAAAGAGACTGGTGTGGCAACCACCACAGAAACAGCACAGCTGGCTTGTAACTAAGACAAGCCCAGCTGGCACAGGCACACACGGCACCCCTTCCAAGAACAACTTCCAGAAGGGTCGTCGGCCAATGCCGGCACACACGGCATGGCCCGAGAACCCGGAACACCACCAGGCAGAACATAAACCAAGCAACCAGAACGTGACCACAGGTGCGTCGCCTTCTGAGCAAGAAGGCGACGGCCAACCTGTCGCCAACAGGTCGTAACGAACAGGGTGCCACCTTCTGACCTGAACACGACATGTCTAAAGTCGCGTTCAGCATCAGAAGGCTGGACCTCAAGTGGGGCCACCAGCCCACAGCCAAACGTCACAGAAGTAAGAAGGCGACAAGGAGATTGTCGCAACCCAACAGCGGAATGAGACAAGGATCTGCCGCAACCAGAAAGCGACACACAGGGTGTCGCCTTCAGATTCAGAACGCAACGTATCGAACCATCGCGTTCCTCATCTAAAGGCAGGACCCTTGGGGTAGAACCACCCCAAGTCCCACACCCCAAAGGGCCACAAAGGCAAGGCCCCAACAGGAGGACTGGCCTCGTCCCAAGTTGGAAAGACCTCTCTCTAACCAACTTGGACCCGAGCCATTCCCCACCACGACCAGAAACGGGAAACGACAAAACAATGAGAACGCGACGGGGTCCCTGTCGTGACCAGAACGCGACAGGAACTACGTCGCCTTCTAACTGGTATTGCGACAGCCTTGCTGTCGCGATCCCAGTCAGAAGCACAAAACTGGGAAATGGGGCCATCCCATGGTCCCCCAAGCTACCATAAGGCCTCCAAACAACTGGGGAGGGGAGCAATAATTGCAAGCAAAGCAGAGTGGCTCGAGGGGCACCAATGCCACCTCTCCTCGCCACACAACATGCACAAAGTTTTAAACACGTGGAGGAGCACCACCGGCAAGCATCCACCCATGCAAACCACAAGAGCATTCCGAGCACGAGGCGGATTGCTCTAAAACAAGCTCCATCCACTCCAACAAGTAAGAGAGTAAGGAATCCCTACGAGAACGAAGAACCAAACCCAAATGGGCCTTCACAAAGCCTTGGCCGCCTCCTCCTCGCTCCACCAACGCTCCGCCACAAGCTCGCCGACGACTCCACCACGCCGAAGCCACCGGAGAGAGCAGGGGGAAGCTTCCCCTCCTCGGAGAGGAGGAGGAAAGGAGAAGGGAAAATTCGAAGAAGAAAGAAGGGTCGCCTGGCTTAAGCCCTCGGAACTGAGGTCGCGACAGGCATCCTGTCGCGTCCTCAACCAGAACGTGATGCCTACATCGTCATCTTCTCAAAAGTTCCGACAAGTCTCCTACCATGCAGACAGCCTCCAGACCACGTGTCACACATGCAAGCGACTCAGGTGAATGCGACAGCTGGCGCGTCGCCTTCACACCTACGCTGCGGACACGTGGCACACAAACCAATAGGCAACAGGAATGCGACACAGGGGCCGTCGCCTTCTCAACTAGAAGGTGACAGAGAGCACGTCGCGTTCAGAATGCGACTGCCCAATCCATCGCGATCCCAAGACCAACAGCAAGACATCCAGAACCCGAGATGTTACAATACATCCAACAAAAAAATAATTTTGTCCTCGAAATCAAGGGCTAAACCCGGCCGGAGAAAACAATAGGTGCAAAGGGACCACTAAGCCGTATCACGGACTTCCCGGTGGTCAACACCATGACCTCGCCACAACGGAGTGCCTAACCAAACATTCGACAGCTCACAGAGCACACACCAACCGGCGCAGAGCACACATCGGATGTCGACAACTCCACAGGCGCGACGCACACCAAGCCGACCAGAACTACTGAAAAACGCCATTCGGAAACCACGCGACTAAACCTTCAACAGACCACGCTGCTGAGACCAACCGGTAAATAACTCCCTCTGTCACCAGCGACTAGACAGAGGTCACAGTTATTGATGACAACTGGGGAAAACACCAAGAGGTCATCCGCAAGACTCCGCTGAATGGCTCCGCACAACTAGCAACTGCTAGCACCTACGACAAGGTCAAACGAGAGCTTCTTAGGGTGACCCAAAACCAAGTGATAGCATACACGAGGAAAACACCACGGCTCGTGGAACAGTGTCCACTGGCACCACTCGATCTTACCCAGATCGTCCTCATAGTCCAACAAGGACACAGCACAACTGCAGAGCCACAGAAAAACTAAACCCAACGCTCCACAAGCACATGCGCAGAGACAAAACTAGGAAAGACGTCTGAGGTTGGCAAAGCCAAACATTCCAAGACGTCGACAAACCTGCACGGGGAAATGAAACAACTACAAAGGTTGAAAGCAACACAATCAGGGAAAACAGCACAACCCACAGTGCTAACACAAGTAGCAGGAGCCACCCAAGGTGCAACACAATGCACCAGGGCTCCAGACGGAACAGAACAAACCACTCGAGCACGAGCACATGGTGCTACCACAAGCACCAAAACTCAGAAGATGCAACACCGTTGCACCAACGGCCGAAACAACACGGCTAACAGGAAGGACTCTCCACAAGAGACCTGCCAAAAGCCACCCACAAGAAACTGCAAGCCACAAAGGGTAGAACAGGCCACACCGGCCACGAACCCTCAAAGCACAGGGACACAAAACTCGAAAAGAAACACGCTCAAGGTGTAGACACCACTGCACCAACGGCCTGGAACAACTCATGACTGACCGGAAGGGACTCTCCACAAGAGACCCATAAGAGAAAAACATACGAAAATCCAGCAGCTTCAAGAGTGCAACAACTACATTGGCTCTGAGAAGCCCACAACACAAGGCACCGCTCCCACCACGCAGGTGGAGAGGGCCACACACCAAACGGCGACAAGTACCTCCAAGGTACAAGCCAAAACACACCCCGAAACGATGCCTGCACAAGCAATCCAAACCAACAAAAACCAGAGCTGCCTCACACGGAACACAAGGCACGCTGCCCCACATCGTTCCGTCAGGCAACAAGAAACCAACACAGTAAGAGACGGGACAATAGGTCACCACAACCTATCGCGCCACAAGGAAACCATGCGCACGAGGGGAGCAACCAGCTCAACTCAAGACAACACAAGGGGAGGGACCTTCACCACAAAGGTCGCCACAATGCGAAAACACGGCACCAACTGCCTGCCAGCACCACCACCCCCGAGCAACCAACGGAAAGTAGGGGAAGGAGACCCTCACAACGAGTCTCTTCCACACGCAAGGGAAAACCACTAAACGAGACTGGCACTTCCACAAAAGCACAACCAGCCAGACACCCATGGCACTCACCAGACCACCATCTGGAAGAGCCCACAGGGCGCGAGAAACGAAGCTAACCTCCCGATCCTGGGGACACACAAAGTCCCACCAGCGCAGTCGGGAAACCCGAAAAATGATCATGAAGACAAACTGGCCAGCACCACGGCCAGACACACAGTCAAAGGCACCGCACCTTGACCGACAACGCCCAAGCAGACTGCAACAAGGACACTCCGACCGGCGACAACGATAGCTCCTCCCACCGAGAGAGCAGCGACAACCAAAACAACACAAGGCAGCTTTGGGGGGAACCATCACCCAAAATGCCAAGAGCAGTCCTGGGAAAACATCACCAGAATGCAGCCCAAACAAATGGCCAACAGGGAGAACACAGTAGATAGCGGAAGCAACACAACTAGTTCTGGGAGAACCTCCACCAGAACCACCAAGGCTGTTCTAGGAAAACTCACCAGAACACAATGGCCAACACAACAGCTGCATACCTCAACCCTGAGGTACCACAACAACCGGAAGAAACAAGCCCGGAGTAGTCCTGAGAGCGAACCTCACCAAGACAACAACCAACAGTTCTGGAAAACCGCACTAGAACATAGGGCAACCAAGCGATGCACCCCAACCTCGAGGGCAATGCAACGGCAACCAACCAGACAACAGAGACCTCAAACCAAGGAGGCAACACAGCGGAAGACTTCAACGAGCACAGAAGCAGTCCCAGAGGGAGTGGAACTCTCACTAGGACAACAACAAATAGTTCTAGGAAACACCACTAGAACACATCAGCCAAGCGATGCACCTCAACCAGAGGGCAACTCCGCAATAACCAGAAATGAGTACAACAAATTCTGGGGAAAACCTCACCTCCACCAAAACCAACAGAGAAGAACTCCAGGAGCACCTCACCAGAGTTCACAACCAGCCAGCACAAAGCCGACAGTAACCACAGATAGGTGTCGTAGCGCTCAACCAGTGGTGCAACACGGCACACAAGCATCTGCTTAGCTCGAGCAAGACGTCGACTGAGCAGAGCACAGTGCACAACGGCGCACAGGCACACAAGACCAAACACGCAGCCAACACAACACACACCCCAACAACAAGGGGAACATCGAACAAGGACACACCCCAACAACAAGGGGACAGCCAACAAGGACACACCCCAACCAGAAGGGGGGCATCCAACAAGGACACACCCCAACAACAAGGGGATAGCCAACAAGGCAAGGACACCTTCTACCAGTTCCGCAGACCACAACCCTGAACCGGTGAAGGCCACACCACATGCAGGCTCTCTCATCCTTCGTGACACACCCACACGGACGCTCAGGCTGACGACGAACCCAACCGCAGCACGAGCGAACCAGCAACCACGCTCGAAGCATGCGCACCCAGCAACAGCAGCAACACTCTCCTGCAGCTCACACTCGGACCCTACTGGAAAGCTAACCACCTGCAACAAAGACCAAATGCTCACCTAAAAGCAACTCTACACGAACGGGCCAATACCGCACGAGTACCTTTTTTTGGGACAGCCATAGTTATTAACTCATTACAAATCTCGTTGGACCCCTGAGCTCTGATACCACTGTAACGACCCGACCTCCCAGACCCCCGCTAGGGACCTCCGAAGGTCGTGCCGCCACCCACGAATCCGAAGATCCATAAGGGTTAAATTTAGTCCCTGAGATAAGCAATGAATTCAAATAACTATAACAAGAAGGACCGTACATTAATAAAGAATTATGTACAACATGTCCTAAATAAAAGTACAGGTACAGAAAGAAAGGTGCAGTCCTTAAGGGGCATACCACGAGGACTTTCAAAAAGGCCACTCTCAACTCACGGTACAAGGAGCACTCATGCTCACAACTCACACTTCTGGCAACGCACGGCGCACAAACCGCCACCACGACCGTCCGGCAACGAACTCCTACGACAGCGAGTCCCTACCTGAAGAGAGTAGCGGAGTGAGCCTCGCAAACAAGGCTCAATAGGGATAACTAGTCTTTTACCAGCCAGAGCAGCAGGAACTCCAACAAGCGGAAGTAAAACTACTCTACAAAGCATTAAAGCGAGAAACGCCTACCACAAAGTACTACAAAGCAGCGGAACAGAGAAACGTCTCGACCACAACCCGGGTCAGGCCAAACACGACTCCCGCAGAACCAGCTGAGTCAAACGCATGCGAAAGCAAACCACTACAAGAAAATGCGGGATTTTCGACGGACACCATCTGTCGGAAATTCGACGAAAATTCGTCGGAACAGAGACTTCCGACGGCTTTCCGTCGAGCGGTTGTCGGAACTGATCCGGAAAAAAAACTAGTCAAAAATTACCGACGGCAAAAAATTTCGTCGGAAATATGTCGAAAATGCCGACAGAAATATCCGTCGGAAAATGGGTCGGAAATTTCTGACTGAAACCGTCGGAAAGCTTTGTCGGAAATTTGGTCAGTATTTACCGACGGACTTTGTCGGAATATCCGTCGGCATTTCTGTCGGTAAATTCTGACCAACAAATCTGTCGGAAAACAATCCGTCAGAACTTTAGACAGAAATTCCGGTGGGTGATTTCCGTCGATAATATCTATTTTCTGACGGACTACTATCTATCGAAAATTCCATCGGAAAGTTCTGTAATTTTTTTTAAATAGAGAAATAACAATGATTTCAAAACTGCTACAATATTCATAAATTTCACAAATACTCACAATCAACAAAATCATAAAATATAACAAATATAAAATCATACACAATAATAAATACAAAAAATCAGGACAGATATGCTGGATCGTCTGCTGTCCCCGCCTCGTGATCGTCAGGTGCCGGAGGTGGATCCTATATTAAAAAAAATTAATATGAGAAACATTAATAAAAAATAATATACATACATTATTTTCAAAAATTAAATTAAAATATGTGATTATTTCTCCAGTTGATTAGAAACTATTTTTATATCCGTCGTTTCTTGGGTTTTTTTTAGATCCGTCATTTCAACGCCCAACCCAATCTGGGAATCCAAAATGGATTTCGTCAGTTCGCACACGTCAATGAACCCACCCGGTCGTGTCGGAGTGAACGGCACGCCGATCAGATCTATTTGGGATTTTGGACCCCCGGGTTGTGTGATTAATCTTTTAGACTTAGGTTTTTTTTAGATCCGTCATTTCAACGCCCAACTCAATCCAGGAATCCAAATCGGATTCCGTCAATTTGTACACGTCACTTTAACCCACCCGGTCGTGTCGGACCAAACGGTACGCCAATCAGATCCCTATTTGGGATTTTAGACCCCCGGGTTGTAGGTTTTGACCCTTTAGACTGGGGTTTTTTTTTAGATCTGTCATTTCAATGCCCAACCCAATCCGGGAATCCAAATTGGATTCCGTCAGTTCGCACACGTCACTTTAACCCACCCGGTCGTGTCGGAGCAAACGGCACGCCGATCGGATCCCTATTTGGGATTGGCACCCCGGTTGTGTGTTTTGACCCTTTAAACTTGGGTTTTTTTTAGATCCGTCATTTCAACACCCAACCCAATCCGAGAATCCAAATCAGATTCCGTCAGTTCGCACACGTCAATTGAACCCACCCGGTCGTGTTGGAGTGAACGGCACGCCGATTAGATCCCTATTTGGGATTTTGGACCCCCGGGTTGTGTGTTTTAATCTTTTAGACTTGGGTTTTTTTTAGATCTTCATTTAAACGCCCAACCCAATCTGGGAATCCAAATCGAATTTCGTCAGTTCGCACACGTCAATTGAACCCACCCAATTGTGTCGGAGCGAACGGTACGCCGATCAGATCCTATTTGGGATTTTGGACCCCGGGTTGTGTTTTGACCCTTTAGACTTGGGTTTTTTAGATCCGTCATTTCAATGCCAACCCAATCCGGGAATCCAAATCAGATTCTGTCAGTTCGCACACGTCAATTAAACACACACGGTCGTGTCGGAGCAAACGGCATGCCGATCGGATCCCTATTTGGGTTTTTGGACCCCGAGTTGTGTGTTTTGACCATTTAGACTCAGGTTTTTTTTAGATCCGTCATTTCAACGCCCAACCCAATCCGGGAATCCAAATTAGATTCTGTCAGTTCGCACACGTCAATTGAACACCCGGTCATGTCGGAGTGAACGGCACGCCGATCACATCCCTATTTGGGATTTTGGACCCCGGGGTTGTGTGTTTTGACCCTTTAGACTTGGGTTTTTTTACATCTCTTGTTTCAACGTCCAACCCAATCCGGGAATCCAAATCGGATTCCGTCAGTTCGCACACGTCAATTGAACCCTCCCGGTCGTGTTGGAGCGAACGGCACGCCGATCAGATCCCTATTTGGGATTTTGGACCCCCGAGTTGTGTGTTTTAATCTTTTAGACTTAGGTTTTTTTTAGATACGTCATTTCAACGCCCAACCCAATCTGGGAATCCAAATCGGATTCCGTCAGTTCGCACATGTCACTTTCACCCACCCGGTCGTGTCGGAGCGAACGGCACGCCGATCAGATCACTATTTGGGATTTTGGACCCCCGGGTTGTGTGTTTTGATCCTTTCGACGGGTTTTTTTTAGATCCGTCATTTCAACGCCCAACCCAATCCGGGAATCCAAATCGGATTCCGTCAGTTCGCACACGTCAATTTAACCCACCGGTCGTGTCGAGCAAACGGCACGCCATTAGATCCCTATTTGGGATTTTGGACCCGGGTGTGTGTTTTGACCCTTTAGACTTGGGTTTTTTTAGATTCGTCATTTCAACGCCCAACCCAATCCGGGAATCCAAATCGGATTCTGTCAGTTCGCACACGTCAATGTAACCCACCCGGTCGTGTCGGAGTGAACGGCACGCCGATCAGATCCCTATTGGGATTTTCGACCCCGAGTGTGTGTTTTGACCCTTTAGACTTGGGTTTTTTTAGATCCATCATTTCAACTTGTGTTTTGACATTCTTTAGTGGTTTCATTTCATTCAAAGTATATGAAATTAATAGTAATACTGACTTGAGGGGCTGGCTGTGAGGGGCGTACTCCCTGCATGGCTGAGATCAACTGCTGAACTATATCGACGAAGTGCGTCCGTAGCTCTTCCCGTAGCTCTTCCTGAATGAGGGTTCTCATCTCCTCTACACCACTGACGGGCGGCGCAGCAGATGAACTCGCGTAGGCCGGAGGAGCGACCGAACGCGCATATGACGACAACACTGGAGTAGTATCCAGGTTGTCGCCAAAGCCGTACATGCGACCCTTCCTCGGCCCTCCCGCTGCGTCGACCCAAGCCTCCGGATCCAAGTCTGGCTGGGGAGTGCCCTCTACATAGCGATCCGCCATCGTCCTGTCATAGGTCTCCTGCAGAATAAATAAAAACTAAATTATTGAAAACAAAATTTTAATATTTAATTGAATTCAAAATTTATAGCTTGACTTACAGCAATCGTGCGAGCACTCTCGCTGACATAGTCATCCGTCCCCTTCCGCTTATGAGTCCGATCAAATAACTCACGAAAAGTAGGGGCACGCTCGAGCTCGTGATGCTTACAATTCAACAAAATTAGTTAGTTTCACAATAATAATAAATGTGTTAAGCAATTGAACAATAATATGCTTACCAATTTTTGTTGTGGGTCGCATAAGATACGGACCCACTAGTATGCACATTCTTCTCCGGATGAGTTGATCGGTTGCGTTTTTCCACCTGTGACGGCCTGCCATGGTCCAATAGCCCAACGCTCACAAAGGGACTCCCAATAGTCCCTCCTCAGCCAAACAAGGCCGTAATCCAGCCAAGCCATAGGATCCCGGTTGTGCTGTGGTCTTCATTGCCTTGTCCGGGCCTCCCACATCGACTTTCTTAAATTAGTCTGGACAGTAGACTCACATACGGCTCGAGCTCGAGGGAGATCCTCAAGTCTCGTGAACGCGTACCTCAGCTGTAAAGAAATAAAATTACTCAACTGTTTGCACTAACAGAGATAGTAATTAAATAAATGACTTTAAATCAGTAAAAATTAATAATATTGTGAACATGTCAAATAATAAATCTCGGACGGGCACCGGGATCTCTCTCCATGCATCCACTGGTCCTGGAATATGTGCATGGACCAGCGTAATATAGCGGGAAGTAGAACTGGGATCTATCTTCCCCCTGCAATTGCACATTAATTTTGTACATGAAATGTACAACATAATAACAATACAGTAAGTTTGAAGTGATCAAGTTTACCCTGAGATCCAACATGGCTGTCGTCCCGGTAGCTGAGGCCCTCCTCATTCGTTGTTGGATGCTGGCTCTCCACCTCTGTTGAAAACAATTAAGTACACTATTGTGTATAAATTGGAAGAAAACAAACATACTAATCTATGGAAACATACAGTACCTGGTGGTGAGGAAGAAGGGAAAGGTGGCGCTACTTGCGTGGTCGACGGGGAGGCGGTCCCTGCCAAATTATATACACATTAGAAAATATGAATTTAAATTGAACAATAATATATAGAGTTTTGTGTTTACATATACGTATACCTGTCACCGGGATGACTGGCGTGGATGGGAGGAGGTCCCTACATAATTGTATGTACGTTAGATCTCATGAATTTAATATGAACAATAATATGTAGAGTTTTGTGTGTAATGCATATATACCTGTCACCGGGATGACCGGCGTGGACGGGGAGGCAGTCCCTACAAAATTGTATGTACGTTAGAAAATATGAATTTAATATGAACAATATATAAAAACTCGTGTGTGTACATATGCATATACTGTCGTGGACGGGGACGCGGACCCTCAGCCTACGGACGTGGAAACCGTCCGACTGCGTCCTCCACGTACCATATCTCTATTGAGATAAATAAAGATATAACATGTCATCAGCACTCAATTTGAAGTAGCTATTGAATAATATAAATTACAACAACACGAAGTTCTTACAAAATGTAGGGTAATTATCTATATTCATCATCAGATGCTGAAGATATGTTTAATTCAGCGTCATCTTCATCATCCTCCGAATTCATCCTCATCATGCCGGGACTCTTCCTCCACATCAGACTCCACCTCCCGCTCAAGGGCATTTGGTCAATTCTTCCTGTTCGTTATCCTTATATAAGCAAATTGTTCATTTATATCATCAACATTGAACTCCGTAGAAGCCGCCAACTCTCGTACGTCACTCC
This sequence comes from Colocasia esculenta, assembly GCA_014218235.1. Taxonomy (NCBI): domain Eukaryota; kingdom Viridiplantae; phylum Streptophyta; class Magnoliopsida; order Alismatales; family Araceae; genus Colocasia; species Colocasia esculenta. The sequence continues at coordinate 34,222,326 of CM024761.1, read as the reverse complement.
GATCTGATTGGAAAAAATTGTCATTAACACCTTCGAGGTCATCATCAGCTTGGAGAAGCTCATACTCAGGGAATAGCCTTGATTTCACTCTACATGCAGCACCAATCTCTCAATTTGAGGGATGAATAATTTAAATAATAAACTTGTTGGGCTTGTGCCGCCAGATGAATGGCTCATACGTACTCAACTTGGACTTATGCTTGACATCGACAATCTCATATGTTGTGTCATTACGAATAGAGGTCGGATCAAACCAATGACACTTGAAGAGAATTACATTGTTGTCTTGTCCCAAAAATTGCAGTTCAATGACTTCTTCAAGAATGCCATAATAGTCTATTTCATTTTCATTGTAGGCACTTCCCTTCACACATACGCCGCTGTTCATCATAGATTTATTCTGTCCATAATCCCTCGTGTGAAATCGGTATCCATTCACAATGTAGCCTGGATAGGCGCGTAAATCTTCGAGGGCCCAAACTGATCTCTTGTACTCTTGAATCAGTAACCAAACCTTGTTCAAATTATTAAAAAAAGGGACAGACAATGACAAATTATGCCAACTAAGTATGCATAAGAGCATAACACTTATGCTTCAAAATATTTAGATGCTTACTCGAGATCTTAACCAAGTAGGAAAAGACTTCTCTCGTTCCTTTTCAACCTGCACGTCAGTCAGACGTGGATTCCATTGCAGTATGACCGAGTCAAACTCTCTGCAATGTAAATGTCACACAACCTCTAAGTACTGCAGTATTGCTCGCAAATGATGTATTTCATTAGTGTGAGATCTTACTCAATGTAAGGGTCTAGTTCTGCGCAATTCATAAATACGTAGATCTCCGCAGCTACCAACTCTCTGTCTTCGAGTGCGCGAGTAAAAGAATATCCAAATGCTCGCCCGGGACACTTGAACACAGAAAGTCGGTCAGACACATTAGAATCTCCACCATCATCATTACGTGGAGGTTGAGTGCATCGGGTTCGGATCTCTGTGTCAAAGTACATCGAACAAAAGTTCGATCTCTCTTCAATAAGGTACGCCTGGGTAATGGAGCCCTCAACTTGTGATTTGTTGCGGACTTTCATCTTAAGATCGTGCATGCACCTACGACATTAATTCAATGAATACATATGAAATATAAAAGATCGTCGAAATGTGAATAAATTGAGACATAGGAATATACCTCTCAAACAGATACATCCATCGAAATTGTACTGGTCCTCCGACCTAGCCTCATATGGTAAATGGATGATCAGGTGCTCCATTGAATCAAAGAATGCTGGAGGAAATATCTTCTCTAATTTGCAGATTGTCTGTATTATATTTTGCTCCATATTTTGCAAGTCATGAAGTCTGAGTTCTGATGCAGATAAAATTCTGAAGAATTGACTCAGCTCAGTCATTGCTTCCATTTGCTTCGGCAACAACTCATGAAAAGCAAGTGGCATCAGTCTTTGCATGAAAACATGGCAGTCATGACTCTTCATTCCGTATATTTCCCTCGTTGACATTTACACAACGGCAATATTCGAGACATATCCATCCAAAAATCTCAATTGCTTCAACCATTGCAACACTTCCTTAATCTGTCTAGCCCCAAGCACATATGAATATTCAACTCACCATGAGAGGGCCTTAACTCATAATGGGCAACAAATCCTCTCGTACAAATGATGCTACACATCCCATGTCGATTTCCACTTTCTGTTCTTACAAGCTGAATTGTGGCATCCACATAGTGGGTCGCGAAGTCAAGCAGAATTGGCATTCTATATGGAGAATCACGATTGTGTGCAAAGGCCTATAATCATGCGTTCTAATTGGTTTTCTCCAAAATTCCCAACATGCTATTTTATTTCCAGAGTTAGGCGTGTCATCCATCTTTATGATTCTGGTAGATCAACTGGATCGGCCAATCCAATCCCAATCCAGACTGGATCAGCCTAGGGAAAATCTCTGAGACAAGCCAAAAATTAGTTATGGACTCGCGAGTCTCCACAGTCTGAGATCTAACAAGTGGATTTTCCCATTATTCTAGGTCTAATTCCTCTGATCTATACTCAGACTAATGAACAGACATTTGATTAGATTGCAATTAGATCAAAATGAGACATTCAAAGTCCAAATCTCTCACACCCGTGGGTGCTATAGAGGGCAACAAGCTAGTGGTGCACATCTTAGATCTAGACTCTGAGCACAGTCAACATACCAACTAAACTGCAGGGAAAACATGTACACCCAACGTGGTGTAATCGATCGAAAGAGCAACCAGCTTGCCATCAGCTAGTGCAACTAGGAAGTAGAGCATGACATATTGTCTTGTCGTCATCTCAATCATAATGTGACGGGTTGGATGTCACTTATCAAAAGTCACCCCCTAGACTGTTGCTTTATGAAATGAGAGCTCGAAACTTAAGTTCTTCACGGCCACACCATAAGAAACCAACTAATTATACAGTGCTCATCGACACAAATCATGCTTACTTCCATAAACATGATTCTAAACATAAATAACATCCACATATTCTAATGAATCATGAAAACTGGATTATCTTAAGGTAATCACCTGCAAGACTCTACCCTAGACTGACATTAATTAAAAAGGTCAGCAGCGCTAGGTCAAAGGAGGAGGTCCTATGAATATGCTATATCCTTGTCAAACTAATATACTTACAGTCACTATTTATCTCTTGAGTATGGCCTCTTCTATGTTGGAATTGGAGTTGCCTATAGTGCTGGCCTTCACCTACACACCTGCAGTCACCACTTATCTCTTTGAGCAGTATCTGATATTTAATATATGAAGCTGTTAGATTTCATATTTTTAGTTGTTTTATAAAATATCATATTTAATGACTGTAACTTTAAAGATCTAATATTTTTACCTTGAGCTATAAAGGAGGAACTTTTACATTTTTAGACATTATAAATCCTTTGTTACTGTGTCATTTTTGACATCCAAGAAGTTGTTGTCCATTAGAAAATTTTGCAATTGTCTCTACCACCCACCAGCAACCGGAATCCATCATCATGAACTCTACAGCTACTATAGACACATGAATAAACAAAAAACCATGAAATTACGATTATCTAGAAGAAAAAAAATTTGTCTAAAAGAGGTTGAGGGGGGGGGGGGGGCTGGGATGGGAGGGGGAGTGGAGGCCGTAGGGGGGAGGGGGGCGAGTAGGGGGTTGGGAGGGGGTGGGGGCGGGGTGGGCTGCCATGAGTGGGAGGGGGGCGCGACAGGGGAGGGGGGCTGGGGACGGGGAGGGGGAGGGGAATGGAGGAGGAGGGGGGGGCCTGGGACGGGAGGGGGACTGAGGGCTGCAGGGGGGAGGGGGGCCGGGTGGGGGTTGGGAGGGGGTGGGGGTGGGGGCCGGGGGGCTGCCAGGAGGGGGAAGGGGCCGCCAGGATGGGGAGGGGGTGCGGTTCATCGGGATGGGGAAGGGGAGAGGAGTACATACCTGATGGGCTCCGGGGGAGGCGGTGGCGCAAGGTCGTGGAGGAGGGCGGCGAGCGGGGTGGCTGTGGCGGGCCGGGGTTGTGATGGCTGGCGGCGCGGGGGTAGCAGTGGCGGGAAGTTGGGGCGGCGGTGGGGTAGAGAGAGAGAGAGCGGGAGAGGGGGAGTGGGTTTCGCGGGGATGGGGGGAAATTGTGAGATTACCGACAGACTTCTGACGGAAATATTTCCGTCGGAATATCCATCGGTAAGAATAAATTACCGACGGATATTTCTGACGGATATAATCTGTCGGTGTTACCGACGGATATTCCGTCGGAAATATCCGTCGGTAAAGTTGCTTTCTCTTGTAGTGAACCCTCGGCACACACCTGCCGAGACAAAGAAGCTCACGGAACACCGGAGCAACTACGAGAGACCAGAGTCCCACGACACAAGCACCCAACATCTCGGACCTCCACAAGGTCGGGAAGGAACAACCAAGTGTCACCACAAGAGACACCGAGCAACCACGTGAGAAGCACCATCTCACCACAGGCACGGCCACCTCAAACCTCCACAAGGTCGAGGGCCTACGAGCAGAACCACCCTGCACCTCGGACACGCCACGAGGTCTGGGAACTACACACTCCGGTGCCACCACAGACGGCACCAAGGAACGGGTTACCGAAATAGCAGTTGGGTGCCTGCACTAGTCACCCTGAGAGAACCCGCAGAAATGGAAACCACTAAGCACGGCCCACGAGGCCAACCGACAAAGCCCAAGGAAGCGAGACACGGCTAGGCTACAACCACCGTGTAAACTAGGGCGACGAGAACACTAGCTAGGAAACAGCGTGTGAAGCAACGTCACAGCAAGAACAACCAAGCCACCACCACAGGTAGCTAAGAGAGGGACACACAGTCCACCCCTCTATCACGTCGGCCGCCGACTCCTGCCTGCAACCTCCCTAAGTAGAGTGAGGCTAGCGAGTCACAGCAAAGAACACAACCACAAACAAACGCAGTCCGGCCGAACTACGGCCCCACTCCTGACCTCCCACGTGGCTCTAGAACCAACGCAGAGTGAGGCAGTGGAAGGACTAGCTGGTCCGCATGGGAAGAGCGCTGAACCACCTCGTAGACCCAACCAGCTAAGAGAGCTCTAAAATGGCTCATGCCACTGCCCCACCGTTTTCCCCTTCTGCTCCAAGTCCGATACTTGAGCACGCCCGCCGCCCGAAGCAACCCCCTCTGACACAGGCACGCGGCTAGGGGTCCCAAGAAATGGTAACAACCTGTCTCACGGACAAGCCCTCAAGTGCCGAGCACCGGGCGAAAGAGAACGGGCGTGGCAACCACCACATAAACAGCACAGCTGGCTTGTAACTAAGAAAAGCCCAGCTGGCACACGGCACACACGGCACCCCTTCCAGGAATAACCTCTAGAAGTGCCGTCGGCCAACGCCGGCACACACGGCACGGCCCGAGAACCCGGAACAACCACCAGGCAGAACAGAAACCAAGCAACCAGAACGTGACCACAGGTGCGTCACCTTCTGAGCAAGAAGGCGACGGCCAACCTGTCGCCAACAGGTCGCAATGAACAGGGTGCCGCCTTCTGACCTAAACGCGACGTGTCTAATCATCGCGTTCAGCATCGAAGGTCGGACCCCAGAGGGGCCACCAGCCCCACAGCCAAATGGCACAGAAGCAAGAAGGCGACAAGGAGATCTGCAACACAACAACGGAACGCGACGAGGATCTTCCGCAACCAGAAAGTGACACATAGGGTGTCGCCTTCAGATTCAGAACGCAAAGTATCGAACCATCGCGGTCCTCATCTGAAGGCAGAACCCTGGGGCAGAACCACCCTAAGTCCCACACCCCAAAGGGCCACAAAGCAAGGCCCCAACAGAAGGACTGGCTCGTCCCAAGTTGGAAAGACCTCTCTCTAACCAACTGGGACCCAAGCCATTCCCCACCACGACCAGAAACGGGAAACGACAAAACAATGAGAACGCGACGGGGTCCCTGTCATGACCAAAATGCAACAAGAACTACGTCGCCTTCTAACTGGTATTGCGACAACCTTGCTGTCGCGATCCCAGTCAGAAGCACAAACCGGGAAATGGGGCCATTCCATGGTCCCCCAAGCTACCATAAATCCTCCAAACAACTGGGGGAGGGGAGCATACTTGCAAGCAAAGCTAAGAGTGGCTCGAGGGGCACCAATGCCAACTCTCCTCGCCCACACAACATGCACAAAGCTTAAACACGTGGAAGGAGCACCACCGGCAAGCATCTGCCCGTGCAAACCACAAGAGCATTCCGAGCACGGGGCGGATCGCTCTAAAACAAGCTCCATCCACTCCAACAAGTAAGAGAGTAAGGAAATCCCTACCGAGAATGAAGAACCAAAGCCAAATGGGCCTTCACAAAGCCTTGGCCACCGCCTCCTCGCTTCATGACGCTCCGCCGCTCCACCACGAGCTCGCCGACGACTCCACCACGCCGAAGCCACTGGAGAGAGCAGGGGGAAGCTTCCCCTCCTCGAGAGGAGGAGGAAAGGAGAAGGGAAAATCCGAAGAAGAAAGAGGGGTTGCCTGGCTTAAGCCCTCGGAATTGAGGTCACGACAGGCATCCTGTCGCCTCCTCAACCAGAATGCTACGCCTACATCGCCGCCTTCTCAAAAGTTCCGACAAGTCTCCTGCCATGCAGATAGCCTCCAGACCATGTGTCACCATGCAGTCGACTCAGGTGAACGCGACAGTTGGCGCGTCGCCTTCACACTACGCTGCGGTCACGTGGCACACAAACCAATAGGCAATGGGAATGCGACACAGGGGTCGTCGCCTTCTCAACTAAAAGGCAACACAGAGCACGTCACGTTCAGAACGCGACTGCCCAATCCGTCGCGATTCCAAAACCAACAGCAAGACAGCCAGAACCCGAGATGTTACATAGAGTGATCATGATAGAACAAGATCTAGAAGGATATAAGAAGATAGAACTAGCAATATTTCACTTTGTACAAGCATGCAAGATTTCACTTGATGTCAAGAACGCAATATATCACTAATTGCATTAAATGCAGGATGGCCATATCACGCAAGCAAGCAAGAACGCACGAGCACGATCATGTAACACTAATTAGACACGTAGACACTAATGTACACCAAGAAAAGATCCATCAAGAATGTAAACCAGGACACGTGTATGGTTATTGTATCTATCATTCAACACGCACGCACAAGTCCCAGCGCAGATGCAATGCCAGTAATCATATACCCAATAGTTAACAGTATATTATGACTCTCCGTCATTGGGGCTAGACTGGAGCCCTTGGACACTCGCCGTGCCCGGTCAGCATCTCACTTAAATTTTAAATGTAGATACCCACGGTCATTAAAATGGCAATGAGAGTTTCAATAAGTAAGCATGTGTAATGTCATGTTCATGATGATAATGAGAACAAGTAATAAGTAAATTGAACATGATTTCATGATAAACAATGGTCAAGAGATAAATTTGGCAGCAAACGGTACGATTTATACTTTAATTCAATCTTTACATAATGGATTTAGTCTAGATTGTAAATCACACTCACGAGAACAAGATGAGAGAGGAAGTGCACGCTATCTCTAGGGACTTCAATGATACAACCAACTCGGCCTCCATGTGGGAATCCACGGAGAGCGAAGATTTACGAAGGTCTTAGAGAAAAGGTCGCTAGTCTTATCGATTCGGAATGACCGATAGAGAGCTTCCAAATCCCAAGAAAGGGCTGCCTAGATGTGCAAGTGTGTAGTGATATACGCATCTCAATCCACAATCCATCGATCTCAAACTCGCGAAAAGCACTTAGCATGATAACATGAAAAGAAACTATGCACTTTAACTAAACATGGATTGCAGATTTTACGATAACCATTATCATTTAAATAAGCAGAATAGTACAAGAGTGAATCAAAAGTGACATGAATGGTCATGTCATTAAGAAAGCAATTAGAATAATGTTCGTGTAATTAAAGCTTTTTAAATGGGTTAAACACTTTTAAGCCATTAAACAGATATCATGTAATGATCAGACTCAAGACATGCAAATTACACACTAACTACCATGTAAACAGAACCTCGGGTAAGATTGCAAATATGCGTCCAACACTATGGACGCACTTTAAAACACTGTATACAGCGAAAACAAACAAAACAGTAAGAAATCAAAATCGCGTCCACCCTTGTTGTAACGACCCTCCTTATACCGGTACGGTTACACCAACCCACATCGGTATAATGAACGCCGCTACAGTGGGACATTTACCCAACAATTGTATAATTAGCTGAAACATACACAAATATATATCACATGACAGCGGAAAATGAAATAACTAGAAAGTAACTCTTATTCCATCATCATCATTTATACACAGTCTATATAGAAAAGGAAAGCATTACTTCATAACTGAGAATTTCAATTATTACATTGTCCACATAAGACTATGCAGAGTCTTTTATTACATACTATGAAAGGAGAAAATACAATGCTGAATCCAAGACAAAAGTCTCCTACTCCCGCTCCGAGTCGCTCTTAACGATCTCCTCGGAAGAAGTAGAAATGTCTGCACCTGTACGCGAAGCAAGAATGAGTCCAAAAGAACTCAACAAGTAACTCCAACCACCAAACATACATACATCACCTGACCTTACACATTCTCATGCTACACCATTTTCATGTAGAACATGGATTTGATAATGTTTCAAAAACCTAAACATGATTTCTATACATGCTACACATGATAAGTGATTTATAACAATTTTACAATGACTTAAAACCTACCACATGCTTCCTACACACTTTACAATATGCTAAACTAAATCTCATTTAATTACATTCGCATAGTAAGATAATAACCATTTTAAACATAGAGTTTACACATATTACAAAAACATTCCTAGCATGGATATATGATCATTTTCACATGGTTAACGCATCTACACACATGAATAGATTGCTGTTTTGACATGGATATATCACATTCATATAAGGAATTATCATTTTACATGTTATACCATTGATTCATATTCTCACCTAATCATTTACACAATTTCACTTATCTAGTTCACTTGTTCACACTTTCACACACATGATCACATATTCTTAATTATATGCCATGACACATAGTCCAAACCACCTCTACAAGGACACACACTAATCACATCACACATATATCTATCACCTAGACATTTCAGTGATAAATCTTAGTTACTGCGCAGAACCGGGAGAAGCACTCTCCACCCTAACCATCGGTACTTGTCCGCCTCCAGGATTTAATCCCAATGCCCATGGGATATCACACACTATGAACCTTCTTTTTTGGTAAGTACACTATGAACCTTCCCGTGGGGACTTTACCACAGTACAGTTCCACAGCCTCTAAGGTAGCAGTGTCACCCATTGGCACATTTACACATTTTCTCTAATCTTTGAACACACACTTAATGCACAGTTTTAACACATTCATTTCATGCTCACACATTTACATACTTAAGTATTACCTAGCATGGTACTACTGTTCTCAATATTAAACAGATTCGAAACAAGTCTAATCATGCTGAAATTAGTAGATTTCATTAACAACATCATTAACATGTATTAATTGATCAATGCTCACATAAACCAACATATGTAGTTACTATCATCATTTCAGTACGAAAATTTAACCACTAATTTCTTACAGGTTACCCATCATGCATACAAATTTTGCATTTTTCTGAATTACCCACAATTTATGAAAATTCCAACAGTGGTATTATACAAAGTAAACATAGTCAAACTAGCATGGATTTTCATTGTTCAGACCCACAACTCATTCTATACATGGATACTAACAGTCCTAAACATACGTCAATTTCTAGGAATTTAACTATTTTTACACTATTTATCTGAATCTCTCTATAATAACATGCTTACTGTTTTACCATTCATAAAATGTAATAATTTACACAGATGTCAGAAATTTCCCAAATTTCTACAGCATGAACTGAAACCCCTAACACTACACAAAAATTTTATGACACTTGGATTCCACACAGATTCACAAACAGAATTTTACGAGATTAAAAACTATTTAACATGCATTTCAGAAGTTCCAGATAATAGGGTATTCCACAAAATTCATAAAATTTGCACAGCATGATCCAATAATGGTATTATATAGCATATCACTTTTACATTATCCTCACACGCAGAAATCCGAAGAATAGGTCTATAGGTCAGACATGCACACTGTTGCAGTGTGGCGAACTTGACGGCATGCATGTGGCCGTCTATCAGGTTAACGGCAACAAAGGTCGCCACCAAATGAAGATCTTAACGGCAAGGGATCATGCCGTTAAGTTCATGTCTGTGCATAACACAGACTGAACGTAAAATCTTGGTGAAATTGGGGTTCCAGGACACGAATAAAATCCAGAAAAATACCTAGGACCTACTAGACGTATGTAGGAGTGATGTGAAAGGGTACTTGCCTTGGATAAAATCTCCAATCGACGGATTAAGCTGGAGAAGCCCTCATCTCGCCAGAGCCAAAGAGTCCTTAAAACTCTCTCGATCCGGGTTCTGTGATGATATCCTCTGCACACCAGTGTGGGGAAGTCGTCCCGGTTGTTCAGAGCCCTCTCCAGTCGTTGTAGAATGCCGGATGAAGCCTCCAGTCGCGGATTTCAGAACTCAAAGATGGGGTTTTTCGCACCAAGAACTAGGGTTTTGACTCAAGAGCCAAAAGGGTTAGATTGGCCAGAGATGGGGTGTTTTATAGAGCTAGGGTCGGAGACGAAATTGGGTAAGGTTGGGTTACCGTTGGGGGACGGTTTCCTAAACCAGGGCAACATTTCCGGAGGCGTTTTCGGATCTGAAAACGCAACAGATCTGGGAGGTAAACGTCAACATCAATCGCCGCCAATTCTGAGTAGGCGTCCATCGATGTGGCCGCTGATTTATGGTCAACGTCAACTGATGTTGACGCCAACTAGCCGCCAGAACAGAACTTAAAACTGCAGAAATTCTATGTACATCACATATATATATATATATATAATCTACAATGCACACATTAAAATAATACTTATTCACGCAATGTAAACAAGTAAGTACAATGCACAATAAAGTTTATACATCGATGGCATACATTATACATACATAAGAATCACCAAAGATGGAAAATCAAGGGCCTTACACCCTCTCCCCCTTAAAGAAACTTCGTCCTCGAAGTTAGAACAACGCTATTCAAACAATTGAGTATATTTCTTCTTCATTGCATCCTCAAGCTCCCAAGTAGCCACCTCTCGCGAGAAGTGTTGGGTTGAGTGTGAAAACAAGTCATTTCCCCTCATATTTTGATGATGACAAGTATGATTTTAATGCATAAAAATTGGAACATGTGAAATACATCACCTGAATTACCAATATTCAAAAAGCATGTTTCCAAGCACATTTATCATTTATATTCATGATAATACATTTATCTAATGATTTATGTGTTTATTTTCCAGGGACAAACATTTCTTGCAAAGGTAGTGTCGACACAACCATCAATGGTGTCGACACAATGGTTCAGAGCAAAGGCAGAAATGTGAAGAAAAGATCCTGTGTGAGTTGTACTCAGGGTTTTTGAGTAGTGTGGCCTCACTATGTGAGGGGTGGATGTAGGAGTCACTGGAGGTGATTTCCGAACCACCTAAAAATCCTCTGTGCATGGTTTGATTTGTGGTTTGCTTTTGTATCTCGCTAGATGCATGCATAGGGATTTCGTTCACACTACTATTAATTGGCTCACACTCAATCACACTTTAGATCAGTAAATTGATTGGGTGATTTAATCTCTGATTCGAAGTAATTTTAAATTGCTTAAACTTCCGCGTTAATGGTATTAGATCTATTCAACCCCCCTCTAGATCTGATCCATCCACCCATCCGTTCCTAACAAGAAGTTGCGCCATAACACCTTCACCGATGCAATACTCTTGTTCCGAAGATGTTAACCTTCCGGTCAAGAATAGCTACTTGTTGCTCCACATAAGAAAGATCTGGCTGGATCTCCACTGGCTCATGGCTAATAACATGAGATGGATCTCTGACATATCTCCTGAGCATAGATACGTGAAAAATAGGATGAACACTAGCTAACACTGGGGGTAAAGCTAGGTCATATGCCACGTTGCCCAAACGTTTGAGAATCTCATACGGGCCAATGAATCTAGGACTAACTTACCATACCTGCCAAATCTAACTACACCACGAGTAGGCGAAATTTTTAAAAAGACATGCTCACCTACCTCGAACTCCAAATCCTTCCTCCTGTTGTCGGCATAACTCTTATGCCAATCCTGTGCCGCAACAAGCCTCTTCCTAATCAACTAGACCTTATCCGAAGTCTCCTGAACTAACTCCAGACCAATCAGTTGCCTATCACCAGTCTCCTCCCAACATAAAGGAGATCTGCAAGGCCTACCATACAACGCCTCAAATGGAGCCATACCAATAATCGCATGGAAACTGTGTTATATGCGAACTCCACAAGAGGTAAATGGCGCTCCCAATCACCCTTCCAATCAAGAATACACGCTCTCAACATATCTTCGAGTGTCTGGATAGTCCTCGGACTGTCTGTCTGTCTGGGGATGAAACGCCGAACTGAGCTTCAATTCAGAACCTAACGCATCCTGAAGACCCTTCCACAGCCTCGAAGTAAATCTCGGATCTCGATCCGAAATGATCGACTTCAGGACGCCATGCAATCTAATAATGCTACTAAATACAATCTAGCTAAACTCTCTACTGACTGCTTCTTCTTCATGGGTAAGAAATGCGCAGTCTTCGAGAATCTATCTACCACTACCCAAATCGAGTCGTACCCCGTCTGGATCGAGTCAAACTCGTAACAAAATCCATATTGACATCCTCCCACTTCCATACTAGGATCTCCATCTTCTGCATAAGACCAGATGGTCGCTGCCGCTCGGCTTCACTTGCTGGCAAACTAGACATCTAGACAATACTCCGCTACATCCTTCTTCATGCCAGACCACCCAAAAGATCTCTTCAAATCCTGGTACATCTTAGTGTTACCCGGATGAATAGAGAATCTAGACCTATGAGCCTATGCTAATACATGCTCACGAACATCTACGATGTCTGGAACACAGACACGATGATGGAATCTTATCACGCCATCCTCATCACGAGCAATGCCCGCCTTGCCCACTAACTCTTGGAGTCTAGAGTCGGCTTTCTGTTGCTGATCACCTCATCCAACACCGAAGACCTAATGGACAACTGAGCTACAAAAGCCTATCACAATGATGGCTCTAGCTCAGTCATCGCACATGCTGCATCCTCCAACATCTTCCAATCCTGCTGGAGAAACGACCTCTTCCTGCTAAGGGCATCTGCTACAACATTCGCCTTTCCAAGATGATACTGGAGGTCGAAGTCATAGTCCTTCAGGAACTCAATCCATCTTCTCTGCCTAAGGTTTAATTCCTTTTGGGAGAAAAGATATCTCAAGCTCTTATGATCAGTGAACACCTCAAATCTGACACCATAAAGATAGTGTCTCCAGATCTTCAGTGCATGAACCACTGCTGCAAGATCAAGATCATGAGTCGGATAGTTACGCTCATGCTCCTTCAATTGGCGAGAAGCATACGCTACTACCCTTCCTTGCTGCATCAATACATAGCCAAGGCCAATCCGAGATGCATCTGTGTAGATAGCAAAACCCTCTACACCGCTCGGCAAAACTAACACAGGAGCCGAAGTGAGCTTAGTCTTCAATAATTGAAAACTACTCTCACACTCCTTAGACCAGACAAACTTCACTCCCTTCCTGGTTAGCTGAGTCAACGGGGCGGCGATGGATGAAAATCCCTCAATAAATCTCCGATAATAACCCGCCAACCAAGAAAACTCTGAATCTTTGAAGGAGTCTTGGGAATCTCCCAATCCATAACAGCCTGGACTTTTGATGGATCCACTGCTACACCAGCACCGGAGATAACATGCTCAAGGAAATGAACCTCGTGCAACCAAAAATCGCACTTGCTGATTTTGCATACAGCTTGTGCTCACGGAGAACCTCTAATACTACCCTTAAATGCTGACGTGTGTAGCCTCATCCGAGAATAGACCAACACATCATCAATGAAAACTACAACGAAATATCAAGATACGGTCTAAACACCCTGTTCATGAGATCCATGAACGCTGCAGGGGCGTTGGTCAGACAAAAGGAAGGACCAAAAACTCATAATGTCCATAACGGGTTCTAAAAGCCGTCTTGGACACATCCTCACCCCTAATCCTCAACTGATGATAACCAGACCGCAAATCAATCTTAGAAAAGACTGATGCATCTTACAGCTGGTCAAACAAATCATCAATCTGAGGTAAGGATACCTGTTCTTCACCGTCACTTGGTTTAGCTTCCTATAATCGATGCATAACCTAAGTGACCCATCCTTCTTCTTCACGAATAAGACAGGTGGCCCCAAGGGGAAACGCTAGGGCAAATAAATCCCTTATCTAACAAATCTTGCATTTGCTTCCTTAGCTCCACTAATTCCGCAGGTGCCATCCGATAAGGTGCCTTCGAGATAGGAGAGGTGCCTGGAAGCAACTCTAGAGTGAACTCTATCTCTCTAGCCGGTGGCAAACAGATAGGTCATCAGGAAAGACATCTGGAAACTCTCGCACTACATCTATCTCCACAAGAGTAGGTGACTCATCAGCCTTAGGTATTAATACCACGCTGGTAAGAAAAGCATCACAACCCTTGTTCACCATTCTCATCGCCCTCATGAAAGAGATGACAAACTTCCCTGCCAAGTTCCTTGGTAAAGGGTGAGAAAATTCATCTTCACCAGGAATGTGGAAAACGATCTTCTTCCCACGACAATCTACTAATCATAGTGCTCCTCTAGCCAATCCAGACCAAGAATAGCATCGTAGTCCCTCATCTTTAGCAAGAAGAAACACCTTCTAGGACTCTATCCTCGATGCACACCAGTAAAGACGGAATACACTTCCTAGTCGATACCGTACCCGCAGGTGTGTGTACAGAAAGGGACTTCTAATTCCTCAGACTCTATTCCTGACTCTAAGGCTAACTACCTAGCAAAACGCTCGGAAATGAACGAGTGGGTAGCACCCGTATCGAACAAAACCCGAGCATGCACACCTAAGAGCATAACCGTACCTTCGGTGACATGATCCGCCTGCTCGGCGTCCTCACGAGCTAACACAAACACTCAAGCTGGGGCTTGAGGTCTCCCTAGTCATCCTGTCGCTGGCGCTGCTATTGCTGCTACTGGGGCTGGTGCCGCTCCACGCTGACCTCCCTACTGTAGTCCGGGGCAATCCTTGATCCTATGCTCGCTGCTCCCGCACTTCAAGCACTTCCCCGCCAACTTCCAACATTCTGTACCACCATGTGCCCTCCCGCAGTGAGGACACTCCTTCTGGCCAAAAGGGGAACGCTGAGAAGGTACCTGATTGCTCCCCGATGCCACGGGACGCTGCGGTGACTAAAAAGCCACCTTCTCCCTCTCTGCCTCTGGAAAGGAGTTGCAGGCCTCTTCTGAGAAGCCTTCTTCTCCTCCAAGTACTGCTCCATCTCTCCCTCCTGACAACACGCTACGCTAAGGGCCTCATCGAGGGTACGATGGTCAAAAGCACCAACCTCATCCTCAGCGATGGCCTCAGACCCATCACGAACTTTTTCGCCTTCTTGCGCTCATTAGCTACAATATGAGGGGCATACTTAGACAGCTCGAAAAACCTGGCCTCGTACTCCAGTACGGTCATGGAGCCCTGAGTCAAGGAGAGGAACTCCTGCTCCATCTTGTCCTGGATGTGCTCCGGAACAAACTTGGTTCAGAAAAGCCTCATGAACTCGTCCCAACCAATCTCCACAGCACCATCCTTGAATCTGGTACGTAACAATGAGGACCACCACACGTCGGCTCGCTCCTGCTAAAACCACCCGTAAGGACTAACCAACATAATCTATAATTAAAGAAATTACCATCAAATTAATTTACACATACCTGCAGCATATAGGTGGCTAAAGTGACCTTGTCATCCTCAGCGCACCTAATAGCCCGGAAGATCTTTTCGATCTCCCTCATCCAGCTCTTAGCAAGTAACGGGTCGCTCTCCCCCTTAAAAGAGGGTGGCGACATCCTCTTGAACCGTTCCATGATGGAGGGTCCACCATGGTCCTGAGCCTGGGGAACTGGCACTTGAGCCTTCCACAGCAAACATCATAAGCAACACATATAGCATAACAACATAGTAAACATATCATCAAGTAAAATAGACTACCCTGTCTCTCATTCTAACCTGAGCCTACTGAGCCTCCAGCTGAGCCTGGAGTGCAGCCTGAGGTGGGTCTGCGTTTGCGTGGCCTGCACTAAACCCTGCATGAACACTCCATATCTACTGGTGGCGGTGGGGAAGCACAGGACCTTGGGGTGCTGGGGCCTGCTGCTCACCCTGATCCTCACATCGAGGTTCATCTCTCCTCAGCTCACCCTCACGAGCAGGGACACCACGCCTTCCCGCGAAGCCATACCCTACAAAATGATTTATCACAATTTAGAACTAGACTATCTAATTTCTAACTATTTACTTATATATGTGGACAATCTACACAGACTTAGCATACAATGATGAGATGATGGTATTATATTTATGTACAATTCAGCTTGATGTCTTTGATACCAATCTTTGTAACGACCCTCCTTATACCGGTACGGTTACACCAACCCACATCGTATAATGAACGCCGCTACAGTGAGACATTTACCCAACAATTGTACAATTAGGCTGAAACATACACAAATATATATCACATGACAGCGGAAAATGAAATAACTGGAAAAAGTAACTCTTATTCCATCATCATCATTTATACACAGTCTATATAGAAAAGGAAAAGTATTACTTCATAACTGAGAATTTCAATTATTACATTGTCCACATAAGACTACGTAGAGTCTTTTATTACATACTATGAAATGAGAAAATACAATGTTGAATCCAAGACAAAAGTCTCCTACTCCCGCTCGAGTCGCTCCTAACAATCTCCTCAGAAGAAGTAGAAATGTCTGCACCTGTATGCCGAAGCAAGAATGAGTCCAAAAGAACTCAACAAGTAACTCCAACCACCAAACATACATACATCACCTGACCTTACACATTCTCATACTACACCATTTTCATGTAAAACATGGATTTGATAATGTTTCAAAAACCTAAACATGATTTCTATACATGCTACACATGATAAGTGATTTATAACAATTTTTACAATGACTTAAAACCTATCACATGCTTCCTACACACTTTACAATATGCTAAACTAAATCTCATTTAATTACATTCGCATACTAAGATAATAACCATTTTCAACATGGAGTTTACACATATTACAAAAACATTCCTAGCATGGATTCTATGATCATTTTCACATAGTTAACGCATCTACACACATGAATAGATTGCTGTTTTGACATGGATATATCACATTCATATAAGGAATTATCATTTTACATGTTATACCATTGATTCATATTCTCACCTAATCATTTACAAAATTTCACTTATCTAGTTCACATGTTCACACTTTCACACTCATGATCACAATTCTTAATTATATGCCATGACACATAGTCCAAACCACCTCTAGAAGGACACACACTAATCACATCACACATATATCTATCACCTAGACGTTTCAGTGATAAATCTTAGTTACTGCGCAGAACCGGGAGAAGCACTCTCCACCGTAACCAGCGGTACTTGTCCGCCTCCAGGATTTAATCCCAATGCCCATGGGATATCACACACTATGAACCTTCCCATGGGGACTTTACCATAGTACAGTTCCACAGCCCTCTAAGGTAGCAGTGTCTCATTGGCACATTTACACATTTTCTCTAATCTTTTAACACACAATGCACAATTTTAACACATCCATTTCATGCTCACGCATTTACATACTTAAGTATTACCTAGCATGGTACTACTGTTCTCAATATTAAATAGATTCGAAACAAGTCTAATCATGCTGAAATTAGTAGATTTCATTAACAACATCATTAACATGTATTAATGATTAATGCTCACATAAACCAACATATGTAGTTACTATCATCATTTCAGTACGAAAATTTAACCACTAATTTCTTACAGGTTACCCATCATGCATACCAAATTTCGCATTTTTCTGAATTACCCACAATTTATGAAAATTCCAACAGTGGTATTATACAAAGTAAACATAGTCAAACTAGCATGGATTTTCATTGTTCAGACCCACAACTCATTCTATACATGGATACTGACATTCCTAAACATACGTCAATTTCTAGGAATTTAACTGTTTTTACACTATTTATCTGAATCTCTATACTAATAAAACATGCTTACTGTTTTACCATTCATAAAATGTAATAATTTACACAGATGTCAGAAATTTCCCAAATTTCTACTGCATGAACTGAAAACCCTAAACACTGCACAAAATTTTATGACACTTGGATTCCACACAGATTCATAAACAAAATTTTACGAGATTAAAAACTGTTTAACATGCATTTCAGAAGTTCCAGATAAATAGGGTATTTCACAAAATTCATAAAATTTGCACAGCATGATCCAATAATGGTATTATATAGCATATCACTTTTACATTATATCCTCATACGCAGAAATCTGAAGAATATGTCATATAGGTCAGACATGCACACTGTTGCAGTCTGGCGAACTTGGCGGCATGCTTGTGGTCGTCTATCGAGTTAACGGCAACGAAGGTCGCTGCCAACTGAAGATCTTAACGGCAAGGGATCCTGTTGTTAAGTTCATGTATGTGCAAAACACAGACTGAACGTAAAATCTTGGTGAAATTGGGGTTCCAGGACACGAATAAAATTCCAGAAAAATACCTAGGACCTACTAGACGTATGTAGGAGTTATGTGAAAGGGTTACTTGCCTTGGATAAAATCTCCAATCGACGGATTAAGCCGGAGAAGCCCTCCTCTCGCCAGAGCCAAAGAGTCCTTAAAACTCTCTCGATCCGGGTTCTGTGATGATCTCCTCTGCACACCAGGTGGGGAAGTCGTTCCCGGTTGTTCAGAGCCTCTCCAGTTGTGTAGAACGCCGGATGAAGCCTCCAGTCTCTGGATTCAGAACTCAAAGCTGGGGTTTTTCGCACCAAGAACTCTGGTTTTGACTCAAGAGCCAAAAGGGTTAGATCTGGCCAGAGATGGGGTGTTTTATAGAGCTAGGGTCGGAGACGAAATTGGGTAAGGTTGGGTTACCGTGGGGGACGGTTTCCTAAACCAAGGGCAACATTTCCGGAGGCGTTTTCGGATCTGAAATCGCAACAGATCTGGGAGGTAAACATCAACATCAATCGCCGCCAATTCTGAGTAGGCGTCCATCGATGTGGCCGCTGATTTATGGTCAACGTCAACTGATGTTGACGCCAACTAGCCGCCAGAACAGAACTTAAAACTGCAGAAATTCTTATATATATATATATATATATATATATAATCTACAATGCACACATAAAATAATACTTATTCACGCAATGTAAACAAGTAAGTACTATGCACAATAAAGTTTATACATCGATGGCATACATTTATACATACATAAGAAATCACCAAAGATGAAAAATCAAGGGCCTTACACTGTTGGCCGCCTTAATTCTTGAAACGCGTCGGGGGAAACGGACACGTTCAAGGAAATTCATTTAATAAAGCTTGGGCGGGAAAAATGCATGAGACGTGTTGTGGCCGGCCGCCGCGATTCAGAGCGGCGCTGACTCCCAGGCGGTGCGAAGACCCAAGCAGGCGTTGACTCGTCAACGCTTTAAACGTGTCAAGTCTCCCGGACACCTTCCAGATGGTCTTGACATCCAGCAGCGTCGCGATACCAGAGACTTGAAATGCGTCCTTGGGACCGGACGCGTTTCAAGGAGCAGACCGAAAACGTAGGAAATCAGAACTCAGGGGGGGTTCGATCCATGCAACGCTTACATCTCCTAAACTAGGGCTTTTCAGACAAAAGTCTCAACATGAAAGTTGTTGGGAACATGACAGAGGAGAGAACTATGATTTTTAAATAATTTTAAACGGCCTCGAGATACATGATAAATCGACTTGAACAAGAAAAGACCATAACATGCGCGACTTTGGAAAAATGCCTAATTCAAAATCTACTCATTGGAATTCGATGAAACCAACTGGACATGAACTAGACTTGATGCTCTACACATTGGTATAAGATATTTTAAGGTTTGGCTCGATAAAACCTACCTTCTGGGGTTATGAAATCTCCTTCTTCAGAAATCCCTTGTTCAGACCACTGTTTGAAGAACGCTTAATACTTCGTGTATACTGCACAAACATTGGGCATTCAGTTGGGTAGAATGTAGACGTGACCCTCTTTCCAGGGGTATAAGCCTTGCAAGTTTGGTTATGGTTTGACTCACCTTTGGTCGACCACAAGAAAGGTTGTCAGCACAGGTTGAAGCAGAACGCAGCAGGGAAGAAGCTCCGAGTTGGGGCTGTTTCCTCCTCCCTTGGTGCTCAAGACCAGCCTCCCACGACCCCAACAATGTATATTTTCGTCCCCTAGGATTTGGTGGAGAGTATTTAAGCAACCATGGTGTTTAGGAGTCTTATGTGACAAGCAAACTATGGTTGCAGTTTTGGCTTATTAGTTTCCTATTTTGAGGATTTCTTCCTCCATTTGAGTGTGTGAGGCTTTAGGAAACCTCTCACCATAGTTAATCACAAATTTGGGTTGCCCGGAATGCAAGATCTCTTCCCAATTCAACTCTAATTACCTCTTCCTAATTTCAGCTTATTTAAGCTACGAATTTCTATGCATTTTCTTGCTTCATTTGATTTTTGGGCCATATGTGGTTCATTGTCCCAATTATGATATTGGGTCATTAATATATAATGTTGGAAGTCTCTCCAATATTTTTATTTAATTTATGGTTGCGTCGTATTTCCGTGTTAACGGATTTTCAACTTGTTTCCTAATTTGGGTAATCGGTCACAATAACTCTTAAACCTAGCCCAAATAATTTTTATTAACCCAAATTTTTTGATGGGTCAATGTAATCGATGCACATCCGCCACTTCCCATTGATCTTAGGCACTAGGACCACATTGGCAACCCATTGGGGATATTGCATGGGTCAAAGTAGTTTGGTGCATAACATGTTCACATCATTACCTATCACTCGACGTTGCAACGATGTCTTCATTGTTGCAATGGGTGTTAGTGGGGGGCAGGTTGAGGTGATAGGTGATCACCTCTAGAGGATGCCAAGGAGGTTCTCCTATGACCATGCAAACACATCTTGGTTAGCCTCAAGAAAATATTAATAGATTACCTTATCCTCCTTAAAGGGGAGGGAGCCAATCAGTAAGATGCTCTTTGCCCCACCCCCTACATGGATGAGGTAGAGATCCTCCACTGGGATCCTCCACTCAGTTGGGGATGCCTCTAGCATCTTTTCCCAAGTGGAGATTAGGTAGCAATGTTGGGATTCCTGTTGATCTCCTTCGGCCTTGCCCACTTTATAGGTAGTGGGACATTTCAGCTTCTGATGGAGTGATGATGGTGCACCTAAAATCTATCAAAGGACTCCATGCCCAACCGTTGCATAGCAGCTGAACATTCCATTAACGACTGTAAAGTCAGCCATTACAATGAAAACCTGAGGCATCGTTCTTAGGGTGATCGAGAGGGTGGTCTACCCTTTAAGGATGACAGTTGATCTTGAGAACCCACAAAGGGGAGTTTGAAGATGTTGTAGTCGTGACGCATCCACACTCATCAACAGTAGACAATTGTACGAAATAACATCGAGCTCACTTCCATTATCCACAAGAACCCAATGCACAATATACTGATGTAGTGTCCAAGATCACACGAGCATTGGTGTGGTGAGTGGTGACGCATTCTAGGTGATGATGATGGGTTCCTCAGGGTGTCCATTGGCAGGGCTTCTTGTCAACATGCCAAGGTGTTGTAGAGGGATTCGCTCAACTTAGGCAATGTTCCTTGCATACAAACACCTTTGACTGCTACTGTCGCCCCTAAAAGTCGGCCCCTCTGATATCATCATGATCTGTTTCCCCTGTGGATAGTTGTCGATGGGTGGGGGTGAGTTGGACTTCTGAGACTGTCCCTTCATAGACTTGGACATGAACTTATTAAGGAGACCTTCCTAGATGACATCCTCAATGTCATCACAGAGCTAGTAATACTCCTTGGTGTCATAGTCATAACTGAGGTGAAAGCAGTCGTACTTCTGGATTCGATCTTCCAAGAGTTGGTCCTCAATTTGGGTGGCCACCATAGGAAAGGTACGTCATGGGTTTCTGTGAGTATCCTCCCTAAAGTAGTGGTGAAGGGCATGTAACTCTCTAAGTTGATCTACCTCAGTCACAATCGCCATCTCGATCATGGTTTCAACACTCCTTTTTTCTGCGGTCACAATCTGGGTGATTGGCAAGGAGCTTCTTCTCCAATGGATCACTCCTCACTGCTCGACTGAGGGTGGCTGCACTATACCAACCAAAATTCAAGATCCAAAAAGAACTGAATCCCGTATTGCCACCCATGAGCCTGAAGACTCAGAAGGGTCAAAGATGGTCTAGAAAGCAAAAAAAGTAACTAAAATAGAAAGGAATGTACAATGATAAATAGTACAATGTCTCAATTTTTAACTCAAGTAAAGAATTAGTACATCTCCTTAAGGGGCATACCCTAAGGAAGTACAACAAAAGGGAAACTACTGGTACAAAGGAACATCTCCAATGCAACAACATGGTCTGAGGTAAGAAAGGTAGGGGAATGAGCCTTACAAAGACAAGGCTCAAAATGGATCCCTCAACCCCACACTTGGCCAAATAGCGTCAAAGCAAAAGTCTATATATAAAATAAAAAGAGCAGTGTAGACTATCACAGTGAAAGCTAAACGATAACATAAGTTACATTGCCACACCCACTCAACCCATCAGCCAAACGAAAGCATCAACGACAATTCCATGCACATGACAACTGAGGAGATATCGGCAATCGACCACCATACAGAAACACTAGTGACAATGTCACGTGCGCGAGCCAAAAAGGTACTAGAAATCCGTCACATCATCGACAAACCCACAGAAGTGGAATCCATAATAGCCAACTAACTTGGCAGAAACAGACACACAGACCAGCCAAGTCAACACGTACATGCTGACACCTGGTTCAGACAAGAGCACGGTTATGGTGACAATACCATGAGTACTAGTTTAGCCATCAGGGAGCCCACTGGCATCACAACTTCCGACCACTGCTCCACGTCTAACAACCTTAGTACTCGAGTGAGGCATGTGAAGTTATGTCAGTTTCAAGTGCACTCAACAACATAAATGATGCTACCTCGACCACCTTTCCCATGCCTAGACATAGGCTCAACCAAGGGGATCCAAAATGGCCAAACCTAAATTGTTCCCTAGGCATGCAACCAACCTCTCGACCCTCTGATCGTAGTGTCAATAGCACTTGGGTAACTAACTAGTGAAATGTCATGCTAGAACTACAGCACCAACAATTGCTAACATTGCAAGCACAAGAACCACTAATAATGGTTTGTTGACCATGGTTCAAAACATAGCCAACACATTGGTTGCACTCAAACCTGAACACAAACCCAAACATACAATTCGGATGGTGGTTCATAGCCCACAACAAAGAGCACAGTTGCTACACAGGTTGCAACCTAAGTGATGGGCCCACCTAACCACAAACCAATGCGTAGAACTAGTCCAACACCAATCCCAACCCCAAATGTTGAGAGATTGGGAGTCAAACACCACCACACAAAACCCTAGGTACAAAGTCTACGCAACAGGATTAACCCAAAACACCTCCGTAAATATGCGACACCACGCCGCCCACATCCTAAACATAGTTCTCACATAGATTGCGTTCTGCCACAAACACTGAGGCGGCCAAAACTCCTCATTAAAACATGAGACATCAAGAAAGGGTCAAACCTCGAAGAATGGCCCCTAGACCCTCGCATGTGCCACAAGGGAAACAACCCAAAACACCACTGGAGCACAACATAGGAAACCTTGAGAACGTGGTCAAGCATAGGACTGCATTCATAAAGCAATCTACCTATCAACCACAACTCAGAGCCCAGAATGTAGTGCCCCAGTGTCATTGTGTTCATAACACAACACCCATGGTGACCACATTCTGACGCACTACGCACTGAGTCTCAACTGTAGCGACCCTGAGATTTGTACCCTTAAAGGTACCTGAATCCAACATTGTCTCCTACGAACCCGAAGACTCAAAAAGTACACTTATAGTCTAAAGCGATAAACAAGTAGTAAATTTAACTATAATAGGAAATAAAGTTTCACTATTGATGGTATAATGTCCCAATTTACAATACAAGTATAGAATTAAAGTACATTACCTTAAGAGCATATTCTGAGATAGTACAACAAAAAGAAACTAGCTGCTAGTATATTGAATAACACTATGCCTGGCGATTGGGTTAAGGTCAATGCCACCTCTACAAGGTCACATTTAAAAAGTAAGGGATGAGCCTCATGAAAGAACAAGCTCAGTAGGGATCCCTTGATCCTACGCTTGGCCAAAGCACATGAAGCACAATATATAAACAATAAAGTGGAGCAAACTACCATTGCAAAAGCTAGAAGAAACACAAGTGACTCCATTATACATAATAGCCAAGATGGTACCAAAGACCTACCACATCACTAACTGCTAACAAACCACGCTAGTGTGGCCACGCTATGGACCTAGAGGTTATCAATGGGCCACGATCACTCAAGATAGATATATAAATAACATAGCGATAAAAAAAAAGTGAAACATAACAGAATGAAAATTATTAGAGGAAAGTGTAGGAAAAAACATACAAAGGACATAAGAGATTTTATCCTAGTTCGGATATGACTGCATCAAACATCTGCATTTAGTCTCCAAAGGAAATCCATCCCTGAGCTTTCACTAACGGCCCCAACCAGGCAAACATCCGGCCACACCGGTTCTTCTCTCAATAGAGGGCATAACTGCCTGGTGCAGTACACAAGCCTTTCTCTCAATAGAGGGCATAAGGGCACATAGCCCACCACTTCTGAAGAATTATCTACGAACAGGGGTCTTCCAAAAAAGATTGAGATGGGAATAGTGATAGCTCAAACAACCATAGCTCGATAGAGAGAAGGATAAGAAATTTGAAGCTCGTTGTCAATGGATGGCTGAGATGGTTTGGCAGTGAAGAATTGCAGATGCTTTTTGTCGAACGAAGTTCTCCTTGATGATTGTGCAAGCATTGCTCTTGGAGAGGTTTTTTGTGAGGACTTCAAATGAAGGAGTGTTGGCTCAATCCAATCTCTTTCCTCAAATTATGACTCATAGAAGATGAATGCTCTTTCTTTCTTTTCCATAAATCTTATCTTGTTGTAATCCTCGCCTTGGTCACATATTTATAGATGCTTAAAAAACTTGACTATTGTGAGCTATGAGTCATTCCTTCTTCTATTTGCCTATTAGCTTTGTCATCTAGCTTCTTTGGACTATTCGTGATTTAATCTATCATGGTGTTGCATCGGTCTTGAAAGCACTTGATATCTATTAGGGCTTGAATCTCAGATAGCTTGACTAGTCTTTTACCCTTTTTCTACAAATGTATAATTCAAAGCAAAAAAGGCAGATTTTTGAACAACATGTTTTCTATTTCCATTGCAAGTCAATGGCATGAAGACATTTGAACTGTAAGGCATATAAGAAGGATCTTACTTTTTTGTACCATTGTAGCCTAATGAAATGAATTTGCATGGCTACAATGAGCATGAGATCCTTGTTCATGCTTTGTCTCGAGACAATTATATTTCTCTACTGCGCAAGATAATTATATACCCAAAGAAATGGTTAGATTCAAGATATTTCATGGAATATATGTCAGATCCTCTGTAGATATATATGATGAGCAAAAGGTATATGCTTTTTATGCGTCACTCACATATGGTAACTGTAATGACACGACCTTTTTGGATCCATGTTTATTGTTTTGGAGTGGTGCTCATGACCAAGAGGTGGTCATTAGGCCTTGTTGTGGTTTCCGTGCATAGTGTGGGTGTTTTGGGCCAAAGGTTTCAGCCCAAACAGCCCACTAGTTCACTGTCTGTGAAATGCGACAGAGGCAGCCGTCGCGATTTGAAACGCGATGGGCTCTCCTGTTGCGATTCACAGAACCGCCTTTTGTGTTTTAGCGGTGCTTTGGGCTTTGAATGGCGATGGTTAGGGTCGTCGCATTTAACTCTTAAACACGACATCTGACTACGTCACGATTTTGAACCGTGGCTTAATTGCTCTGTTTTGCCCAGACAGAGCAGAGGAGCTCTGTCCAGGCGAAGGGGGGAGGCTACTGAGGGGTTTTCCGACGATTCGGCTCCCTGGCGGCTCGTGCGGCACAGGTTCCACGCGGGGATGGCGTCCGGAGCGTGGACACGCCGGCGGCGAGGAGTTCTTCGTGTTCTTCATACTCGTTCAGTTGGTAGGGAGACTTCCTACTTGTTAAGCATGTCTTGAATGGTTTAAAGGGTGGTGGCATGTGTGGGTGGTTTGCCATGTTATGGATACCGTGTTTATTGCTTTAGTTTGATAATTGTATTGGGTATGTGTTGGATTTCCTGTGAAGAAGGTGGGTTTGGCCTGTGAGCTGAACTCACTGTCACGATTGAAACGCGACGGGGTGCACCATCGCGTTCATGGTATGAATGCGACGCTCTGCATCATCGCGTTTCTGTTTTGTCTGGTGTATTGTGGTGGTGGTTTAGACACGACCACTTGACCTGTTACGTTCTTCTTAAATGTGATGGTGTGTGGTCTATCGTGATTTAGTGTAATGGTTTTTATGGTCCATATCGCGACGTGTTGTGCCGTCGCGATTTGGATGTTGACTGTCAGGTTGACCAATTAGGCCTGAAGGCGACGTATCGGGCCGTCGCGATTCTGTCGCGACACTGGGCCTGTCGCGTTAAGGTTTTGAATGGTGTCCGGACAGGTCGTCGCGATTTGAAGGTGACGCCTATATCCATTGCGTTTTAGCTTCTGTGGATAGTTTGTGATGGTTGGGCAGTGAGGTTCCAGTGTGAACCTAGCCTTGGCCTTTTGGTTGTTTTTATGTGTTGCTTAAGATGATTAAGTTAGTAAAGCATGTGTAGGGTTGATATATGAGTAGTTAGTGAGTTGTGTAACTCATGTTACATTTGTTATTATATTTAATAAAGTGGTTAATGAGCAAGGTGTTGTGTGTTGCTATGGAGGTCATGAGATGACCAATGATAGGCAAGGTTAATGTATGATATTGTGGTTCATGTATGTATCGGTGTAGGATGGCTTGAGGGTCACATGGTGACCAGTGACAAGCTAATCCTGACACTTGTATATCGTGGTTTACAAATAAAGGTTGTATAAGTATGTATATTGTGGTTTGTGTGTTTGCTGATTCTGGTGGTCCGGCGCCTATTCCGGAATACCTCTTCAGTCAGGAACCCCAAGTTCCTTGGTCAGCCAGGCACGTGTGTTGTGCTCGAGGCGTGTCCCGGTACGGTGTGTACCATAGAGGTCTGAGTCGT
Source organism: Colocasia esculenta (assembly GCA_014218235.1). NCBI lineage: Eukaryota > Viridiplantae > Streptophyta > Magnoliopsida > Alismatales > Araceae > Colocasia > Colocasia esculenta. The sequence continues at coordinate 34,195,115 of CM024761.1, read as the reverse complement.
CTTCCTAGACACTCTCACTCTTGTGCTTGAGTTGTACGTCCGGTTGAGGGAAAGACGACTGAGGGCAGCGACTTGTGTTTGTGGGTGTGCAGTCGCTTGTAGTGTGCTCGTGGTTGGGGGACGGACACCAGTAGACGTACTGGTCCCCAGCTAGCCCTGTGTTTCCAGTGCCTCACTTTAGGGAGCTCGGGCCGGAGTCCTTGAAGGTGCCAGGCTTGGGCCTGCAGCTGTGTGGTCTGCAGGTGTGGTGTTAGTTGGTCTCCACTGTTCTTGGCTTGTGGCTGTGGAGTGGCAGTTGGACCTTTCGTCCATGACTGCGAGACTGAGATGTTGTTCTCGTGCCATGTTGTCCGGATTGGATACTGGCATCATGAACCAGTAGTCCGTTCCCGTGTGGTGGCGTCGTTCCGTTCCAACTCGTGCTTTGCCAGCAGTTGTGGCTTGTGTGTAGTGACTCGCTAGTTGAGGTTTTACCCGTTGAGGTGTGCCCTGGTGCTGGCACAGTTGTGGTTGTGGTTCCGTAGTGGTACCTCGTAGTAGTAGGTACTTGTACCCTTCATGGGTAGATTGTGTTGTGGTATGTTGTGTACCAGCCTCTTCAGGTGTTGAGATGAACTTGTGTTATGTGGAGGTCATGTGGTGTGACCTTCCACACGTTGTGTTTTACCCTTCTTCGGTAAGTTTCTAATTATGGTTTTATTGTGTGGTGGATTGGCTTCCTGTTGCCAGTCTTGTTACCCTACGTGGGTAGGTTGCCTGTGAAGCTTGTAGCCTAGGCAGCGGTTTACCTGTGAGGCTTGTAGCTTAAGTGACCAGTTGTTGTAGTAGTTTGACTATGAGGCATGTGGTCTAGGTGTTACAGTTGTTGGGCGGACTAGTGGTGCTGTGCTAGTCCTGTTGTCTCTCTTATCTTCCGAGATTTGTGCTAGCTAGTGAGATTATGTTTTAGCTGTTGTTAATCATGATTGTGGTGAGCATGACATGGATTGGCTATCGGTGTTGCCAGTGAGACCCTTTGGGGTTGAGGTCTCTTCAGTTTTGGGTGTTGTTTTTGGGAGGTCCCTACTGAGCTAGTGACATGTTGAGGCTCACTCCCTTACAACTCTTTTCAGGTGTTAGCCATTTGTGTGGCTTGCGGAGGCGTTTATGGCAGACTTGTACCACCAGCAGTAGAGTTAGTTGTGTTGTATGAGCTTGCGCTCCCTCAGGATATGCCCCAGGTAGTTGTACTCTTTTATTGGACATGTAATAATCTATTGGGACAGTTCTACATTGTTGTATACAGATATGAGCACATGTACTTTCTTGTGTCTTATACTATTATTATTGTCTTTTATATTCTTACTGGACACTTGTATGAGATATCCCTTGCGAGACTTCGGTCTTATCGTGGGAGGCAGACTTGGATATGGAGCCCTATTGGGCATAAATATCCAGGGTCGTTACAGTAACAATCAAAGATTTTATGTTCTTATTCTCAAGATTAAAGAGATATTATAATCATGCATTTGAGATAGTATGCTGCAAACAGTGTAACAACATGGAATTTTAAATTTTAGGTAAATATTTTTTCCTCTAAATGAGCTAAAATCTAGGCTAAATGGACCATTAATTTATGCCTAGAAATGTAACCCAATAAGTAAATTGAACCACTACAACTCCTAAACAAAACAAGAATTAAGAGTAAAAAATTGGTTTCCAATCCGAGTTAGAATTGGACTGGGATCTATATGCGCATGGAAATAATCAAAGGACACTTAAAATTGTGACCCATCAAGAAGGGTTGCTTACTATACCAAACATATTCAAACTAGGAAAAATAAGTCATCTTATGGGAAGGAAACCATAGAAAATCGCGCAGGGCTTGGAATTCGACTCATGCTTGGAATCCTAAAGCCATACCCCTTTAAATATAACTTGAAACCCTACCTAGCCACCTCTCATTGTTGTTTGGAGATTATGGACGTAGGAAGGAGCCGACTAGAGGGAGAGGAGAGTTATAGCAAGCTTGGAGACTTACTGCTACTATCGTTCTTCTTCCTTTCTTTTGAAACACACAAAGAGGAGCTTGGAGAGAGAAGGAATGCAACAAGCCAAAGATCTACAATTCTTCATTGATCTCCACTTTCTTCTTCTTGAATTGTCAAAGAGGTAGGTGATCACTTAGGCTAAACTTAAATAATTGTTCCTATGGGTGTTCCCTCATGTTAAACATGACTAAACTTTACTATAGTTAATCCTCATAGCACATCTATGAATACCAAATCATGTTGTTACTCCCATGCATGTGAGGAAAAACTTGAGATTATAATCCTTCATCCCAAATTATTGCTATCCTGCTTGAAAAAAAAAAACTTCTTTCATGTTCCTGAAGGTTTAAAAGACCATATTTATATAACTTCGTGCTATGGTTCAGAGTATGTGGATTTCTCTTATCGTATCATGAGTTAATTCCCTTCTTGAACCTTGTCTTGGAACCCTAAGTTCCTATTCAAAAGATCAAATTGTACTCTATGTTCTTTAAAACTCAGTCCTATTGTAAGAATAAATTAAGTCCTTGCTTGTTAAATATCTGTGTTTTGAAAATAATAAGTAATTAATTCCCTGATTGGTAACTTAGTAGGATTTTGGATTATTAAGTAACCCTATTTCTGATGGATGATTAACTAAGTTTTTTATTACTAAATAATCATTCCCTGATTGTTAAATTAATTAAGTTCCATATAATTAAATAAATAATGTCCCAAGTTGTTAATTTATTGAAATCTTGATAGTTAAATACTTAAGACCCAGATTGATAATTAACTGAGTTTCAGATTGCTAATAAAAAAAAGTCCCATAAACGAGTCTCAAAAGCAAGGCAAAAGTCAAGTCTTAAAACAAGCCAAAAATGAGTCTAAAAAAATAAGAAAAAATCAAGTCTTAAAACAAGTCAGAAACAAGTCTCAAGACCAAAATTGAGTTTAAAAACAAGTCAAAATGAGTCTAAAAAACAAAATAAAAATTGAGCCTCAAGCAAGTCAGAAATGAGTCTCAGATACACAACAAAAATCGAGTCTCAAACAAGTCAAAAATGAGTTTCAAATATAAGAAAAACATTGAGTCTTAAAACATGCCAAAAACGAGTCTTAGAATAAAGTCTTGATAAATCTACTCCCTTAATGAAATTAGTCTTGATAAATCAACTCCCTTCATGAAACGAGTCTTAATAAATTGAGTCCATTAATGAAATGAGTCTTGATAAATCAACTCCCTGTGTTAAAAAAATCGACTCTGTAAATATTAAGAATCAACTCCCTAAGATAAAGAATCGACTCACCCATAAACATATAAACTATCGGTTGACCTAAATCAATTGTTCAATTGATTAGTCCGTCTTTCTAGTACTAAACCATTTTTGTCAGTTTTATCGCCCTGAATTGACTATTTGGTTGACCAATCTCCTGTTCACTATAGAAACTCTATTTTCTCTAATTCTTGTTCTCTCCTGGATATACCTGGAGCCATATCATGCTTGATACTCTTATTGAAACACTACTGAACTATATTGTTGAGATTCTTGATTATCAATGATTGTCTAAAGAATACATGGGATCTTGGATTCACAACTAATGCTGGTAATATAAGGGCCCAGTCCAGTCTTGGGAGGAGCGCCCAAATAGTGCACGTGCCTGTAGGAGTTAAATTGACTAGGGTGTTTGACAATACACTCAACTATTTGGCATGTTTGATCAGTTATGACAATCATCTTATTAATACTTTCATGACTTGTTACTTGGTTGACTCATACTTGTAGCCCCGGTGAGTGTCATGTCATGTTATGAAAAGTTTACTTGATTCACTCTCATATTTATTTGGTACTTTTTAGGCTTGTTTCTGATGAACATTTATCTCCACTTATATATTTTGGTGAAAAATAAAACCATGGAAAATACCCTTGGTTAGTGGAATCCCAAGTTGTTGCTTGGGGACTGAACGTAGGACTCCTTGTGTATAGGAGATCTGAACTAGGATAAATTTCTGTTGTTCATGTGATTGGTTTTATCTCCTTATCCGCTGCTCATTAACTCTAACTATTTCATTTAGTGTTTCTAAAGTTACTTGTCATAGAATATTTCTAAGACGAATTTTTAGCAATCCATTCACCCCCCCTCTGGGCTTGCAACCTGGTCAATAAGTGGTATCAAGAGCCAAGTATCCTTAAGTAAGTAGATCTCACGATATGAGGGCAAAGATAAATGGCAGCCCAAGGTTGTGAAAAGGGACAATCTGTCAACAGGCCTCCATTGTTCGATGGAGAAGATTACAACTAGTGGAAGGTAAGAATGGAATTCTTTCTTCAGGGTCTTGATTTTCAACCATGGACGATAATAGAAGATGGAGATCTGGCAGTCACCAACAGCAAAGAAAAGTGGACAGATGATGACAAGAAGAAACTGTCTCAGAACAGTAAGGCCAAAAGCATATTGTGTTGTTCACTAAGCAAGAAGGAATTCAACAGAATATTTGCATGCAAGTCGGCTAAAGAAATGTGGGATAAGTTGAAACACACCCACGAAGGAACAAATAAGGTAAAGGAAACCAGAATTGAAATATTGGTAGCGCAATATGAAAGATTCCAAATACATTCAGGAGAATCTATCTCCCAGATGTACAGATATCACAAATGGCCTGGCTGGGCTGGGCAAAAGATATGAGACAGGAGATATGGTGAGGAAAACACTAAGATCCTTGCCAACTACATGGACACCCAAGGTTACAGCCATAGAAGAAGCCAATGATCTCATGGCAATGTCTCTCGAAAAACTCATTGGGTCTCTAATGGCTCACGAGATAAATATGGAAAGACTGGGAGAATCCTCCAACAAGAAAAAGTATAACAATGCCCTCAAAGCAATAGAAAACACATTTGAAAGCAAATCAAAGATGTGAAAAGTGAAGAAAACAGTGAAGAAGAAGAAGCTTTCCCCTCCAGATGGCTACAAAGAATTCTGGCCAAAAAGAAGTATCAGTCAGGAAGGAGAAACTTCAAGAAAGGCAAAGAATTCAAAAGCCCTAAGCCCGTCTGCTATGAATGGAGAAGCCTGCACATCTTTAGGCTGATTGTCCAAAGTTTAAGAAGGCAGAATATAAAAAGAAGGATAATACCAAGAGATTCAAGAAATACAAGAAGAAGGCCATGGCTGCTGCATGGAACAATGAAGGTGACTCAAGCAGTGAGTCAAGCTCTAGTGAAGAAGAAGAAGAAAGGCCAACCTAGCCTTTATGGCAAACAGTGACGATAGGTAACCTCAAAATCTTCTTTTACTTCATGTAATGATTCTGATTCTGACTCTGATAATCTAGAAAAAGCATTCAATGAATTATATGGTATTATAAAGATGTATGTAAACAACTAAATTAATCAAGAAATTTTGCATGTCTGAAATAAATAACTAACTCATATTTAAAATCAGAAGCAGAACAACTAGAAAAGCAAATTCTAGAACTAAAAGGAGAAATGAGTTGTTGTGTGAAGATGTAAAAAATAAAAATGAAAAGATATTAAGTCTAGAAAGCCTGAGGGTGGTTTTTAAACCCCTTGGGTAGCATAAAATGGGGAAAGGAAAGGAATGTGTTCCTATCTAAAAGAAAATAATAATACGCATGAGAGACAATGAGAGAAGGAAAGGAAGAAAGAGCCCCAATGGGAAGACTCCCTAGCTGTAATGCGGTGTCCTTGGTCATGCTGAAGCCCTGGATGAAGGTGGAAGCCGCCACCTCAATCACCAAGTTCCATATGTGAAGAAGAAACCATGGCTTGATGAAGAGGATAGATAGGAAATGGGTGGAAATGGGTGAGCCACGAGCTAAGGGGAATGTCTAGAAGGACTTCGACAGCACTTCATGGCAAAATCCGGGCTCCTCCTTCTGAATAAAGTGGAGTGTCACTTATATAGAAAGGAGAGAGATTATCCCATCCATAAGTGATAATGACCCAAAAAAGGTGATAAAAGCCATGTAAATTCAGATGGGCAGAGTCCTAAGATGGTCCCAAGGTGCCATGGAACCTCAAACCACAGCTAGGGGGTTGGGAAGTTGCATGGAGATAGAGATAAGGCGAATGGAGGATAAAGAGGAGGTGGTTGCAGAGGCAAGCGCATGTAGATCATGTCACGACAGGTCATAGGGACGCGACAGGCCTGTCACGACTGCCAGAGTGGACGCGACCTTGTAGGCACGTGAGTAGATATGCATGGGCTGTCGCGACGGCCAAGGAGGGCGCAACATGACTAACGCGACGCCACAACCCGTCGCGTTAATAAAAATCGATTATTCTTGGAATATTGATCAAGTATTTGGGAGAATAATCAATGATTTAAGCACAAAGACTCTTGTAATGATATTGGACGGGATAAGCAGAGAATTTGGATTCTTAACGGGCTTAAAACATGGCTAACAGATGGGCTCAAGGTGAGTAACCGACTTGGGGCTCTTTAAGAGGACAAGAAATGTGGTTCAACTTATGGGCCAGAATCGGTGTCTACAGATTGCCCCTCCTTGGCTTCCACTTTGCAAGGGAGCGTAGCGGAGGTGTCATGAAATGACGATGAAATGGAGATGACATGAAGTGGACTGAAAAGATGGAAGCCAAGGTAAAGAGACACCCAATCTAACCAACAAGCAATTGGAATCTTCTTGAAAGTCCTGAGTTAGCTGCTTGAGCAGAACGCAAGGAAAACACAAGTCTGGACGAAAAGGAGAGAAAAGGATGATCAACCCCTCGATTGAGAGGTACCCTAGCCGATTGGCCTGCAGGTTTCATTTTGGAGGGACATGTGCATGCCAGGCAGGTAACTCTGACTCTATCCTGGGAGCAGTTCGCAACCAAAATGGATCAAAAGGAATTTAAATGAAAATTGGATAGAGAATCTAGACAGGAAAATTCTTGACAGATTAGCAAGAGCAACTCGCTCGGAGGCAAATTTTTTGATTCGGAATAGAATAGGATTTCTTGTTCTAAACATGAAAACAATTAGGCACTCAACAAGAGCTCACCATTGTAGACACCCGTTTCCGGCTTATAAGTTGAACCACATTCCTTGTCACTTCAGTGGGCCATCATTAGCCTTGATTCAACCCTATACGACTTGAATTGCCTTGAAATCCCGCCCATATCACTTTGAGAGAGTCCTTAAGCGTTAATAACTCTTATCCATTCGTGCGGTTGGCCAATAATTCACGTAAAATTCCGATTTCATAGTCACGACTCATCGTGGCGCCGCGTCTCTGAGTCGCGACGGTCTAGGCTGCCGCGACAATCCATGCATTATCCATACACATGGACAATACTGTCGCGATGCCCCGCCCTGTTGCGTCTCCATGTCGCGGCCCTACGATACGCCGCGACAGCAGCTGCGCATGCAGGCCTCCGCAACTACCTCCTATTTATCCTCTCATGGCTTTATCTTTATTTCTAGGGATTATCTCAGCCCCTTGGGCGAGATTTGGGCCCTAGGGACTCTCCTTGAGGCTCCTAAGGACTCTCCCTCCGAATTGGTGGGATTTATCTCCCATTTTATTAATTCTCATTTTTAAGGAGATATTCTCTCTCAAAAGCTCTATAAAAAAGAGGCCTTCTCTTCAAGGACAAGGGAGCTCCGATTTTCACCCCGAAGGGATGCCAAATCCCCACTGATCTGGACTTAGCCACGCAGCCCTCCCATTTCCTTGATTCCCTCACATTCCTACCCCAAAGCTTGCTCATTTCATATCCATGGAGTATGGAACGTGAGGATGGCGACCCCCACTTCATCCAGGAGCTTCTGCACGATCATTGGAACGAACATCAAGCCAGGGAGTCGCCCTAATGGGGCTCATTCTCCTCCCCTCTCCTTTTCCTCTTTTTTCTTCATGCATGTTATTTTATTCCTAGATAGGTTGCACTCCTTCCCATTCCCACGTTTTCCTACAACCCAAGGGGTTTAAAACCATCCCAGGCGTTCGTTCCTTCATGTTGGTTTATTTCCTTTCATTTTAGAATAGTTACTACACTAATCATGTTCTAATAGGGCTTTTCTTTGTTATCTTTCTCTTTGATTGGCAGGCACACAAATAAGGTACTACGAGGAGCTCTCGTCCTCTGGCCGGCCGAAGGAAGGGAAGGAGGTCTCACATCCATTATCTCCCCCCCACACAGAGAACGCGACGGCGGAGGTGACGTGACATAGCGACGCATCAGGATTAATTGACGCGTTACCAGACATTGTCGCGGTCTGTAAGACGACCGCGACACCAGGTCCGCCCCCCCCCCCCCCCTTCTCTCTCCTTTTCCTAGTTAGTTAGCCCGTGTTATTTTCTTATCATTAGGCAACTTACTAGGTGGCGATCACATCCATATTTCCATGCGCTTATATTGAACACTTGTTCGCGTGTCGAGGGGAACACAATCCCTATGATTACAACCATTAGCCAGGGATGAGTCATGATAGCTCAACGTCGTACATGATGCATGCTGGGCTAAAAGAAAGAAAACATAAATCAAATGCAAAGAAGGAGAAAATAGAAAATATATCAAGGATAATATTTCTAAACTAAATAAGAATGGGTTGAGAGTCTTCCTGCAACCGCTGTGCAAGACAGAGTCCATCATCCCCAAACTTATCTAACTTAACGGCTTATCTGGCGATTAGCAGCGTATACCTAGATCATCACAGTTTTTGTTAAAGGGGACTCAGATCCCAGAACACGTTGAGAACCAGCTGGTCCTTAAATGCTATAATAGGTAGGTTATCATATAGTAATGCAAGGAAGAAGGGATAGGAATACTTACCTGACTTACCTGTGAAGCTCCATTTTTTGTGATTTTCTGATTTTTGATTTTTTTTGTTTGTGGTTTTCTATTGATAAACAAAGTATAATCGACTGAAAGCAAATAAAATATGTACAACACAACAAATTACAAGAAAGCTATGTATAGACACAAGAAAACACAAAACAAATAAATGCGACGCCTCTGGGGGGCACGACACTATTGCGTCGCCATAGGGGGTCGCGCGACCTTAATGCATCGGATCAGGGCATCGTGACACTATTCGGTGCGATAAACTCCAAAATAGAGCCTTATCCTAAGGCTAATTCTAATGCCTATGAGACTCTTAAACCCAAACCTACTATACTCTAACACCTATAGACGAATTAGGATGGGATTAGCACCCCCTAGAGCTCTATAAAAAAGGGTGCAGGGCTCTAACCCGTAGCTCATCTTCTCTCTCTTCTTCTCTTTTGTTTTCTCTCTCTCTAGCCATGAAGGGATCTTTTCTTCCCTCCATGCCCACCTCATACCCTATGGCAGTCCCAAAGCAGCAAGGACGGCCCATGCAAATCTCCTACACCTCTCCTCTGTACCCGGCCACTTAAGCTCAAGACATGAAGTATAAGTAAGTGTTTTCTCTCTCTTATTTTTTATTTTCTCTCTCTTCTTCTTCTTCTTCTTTCTGCTCTTCTTCTCCTCTCCTACCAATCCTCTCTTCTTCCTCTTCTAGATCCTCTCGGGTGGTAGGCGTGTCTCCAAGATACCGTGGTTGGAGCCTATGATCAAGGCGCTCCCCATAGCGTCCATTAACTTACTGCAGGAGTGGAAGCTTACTACCGTCCTCATGCTGGCCAAAAACCACCACAAGATTGTGCATGTGTGAGACAGCATCACGGCGCTCGTGGAATTGTGGCATCCAAAAACTCACACGTTCATCTTCCCCTCATTTGAAGCCACTATTCTACTAGAAGAGTTGGAGCTCATGCTGGGGCTCCCTAAAGACATGAAGGGATCAGAGCACCTCATCTCGCACACAGTGGCCCCTGTAGACTCCTGGGCCATCCTTGGTGATGTTACCAACTGGACCTGGGACTTGAGCACCTTGACCAGCCCGGGCCACATCCATCTCATCCCCCTTTCTCAATGGATTGCCTCTCAATGCAAGAGGAAGACGGAGAACTATCTTGCTATTGCCAAGGCCGCCGCCATCTGCATATGCGGCGTCATTCTCTTCCCCGCATAGGATCACCTTCTGACTGCAGCCAACCTGAGCATTATTAGCAGTGTGTGGGAAGGTATGTCTATCTCTCAAGTTGTTCTCGGTTACCTCTATGTTGGGCTTTCCTCTGCAGCCACTGGCAGACCGCTCTTCAGCTCTGTGGTCTCCCTCGAATGCTGGATGGGCATGCATATCAACTTCAAGGCGACGGATGACACTTCCGTCAAGTGCATGAGCATGGTCCACCACCCGCTCGCCTTCATCGGCGCTCTGCTCTACATCACCACTCAAGCATGGTGCAAGACAGCCGCAGTCAAGGGACTAAAGGAGTGGAGGCTGTACTTGAACACGCTAACAGTGGAGCAATTCGAGATGCACCCGACCTTCCTCAATAACAAGATAATCCGCCTTCCTCAGCGCATCGGCCTAGCTTTAAGACTAATCGGCAATGAAGCATTGGTCCTCTACAACCCTGATTGATGCTATCTTCAGCGTGGTGCAGCCCGCACAGTTGTACCGACTCTCTCTCACTACCCACCTATCCAAGGACGGACGATGGATGATGAATAGGATGAACGGGACGTGAGGAGTGCCATCGTCCACTGGGAGGAGTGTGCTACAAGCCTCATCATAGCGGAAGTGGTAGAGGACGAGGATGTGTATCAAGAATACTTGCAAGCATTGAGGAAGATCCGACCACGTGGAGATCGCACCATGGCGGAGGCTGCACAAGGTGTTTGAGAAGGGTAGGAAATGTATAAGGTGGTAGGTAGGGCTTTGGAAAAGACTGATTAATTGATCATAGGCATGATTAGGACTTGTATATTCAGATTTGGATCAATAAAAATGAATTTTCTTCAATGTTTGCATTGTTCAGTTGATGACGCGATAGCTACAGATATAGGCCCGACTGTACACACAGATGGAGGCGGCAGTGTCCCAGGCGGGGGAGCTGGCGACGCTGCACACGCAGGGTCGTCAGCGGACCAGGTGGAGCTAACCCGACTGTGCACCGAGGTAGCTGCGCAGCAGGCCCGGATTGAGGAGCTTCGAAGTTGCATGGCAGTGATGAGCCAAGCTGCTCAGAGCGAGTGAGCGGAGCAAGCGGAGCGAGTGGCGCCTCCGTGAGATAGTTTTTGGCGGGTTCCTTCAGTCGTAGGAGGAACGAGGAGGAGGAGAGATGCCAGGCGGGTGACACAAGCGCCCGGAGTGTCAGGGGTGGTGGTGAGATGCCACCTCCACCTGAGAGGCAGAGGGATCCGGGGAGAGTGGTGGTAGATAGTGAGGAGTGTTGTGAGCCACCTCCCCTTTATCTTGTACATGATGTTCATATTAGTAGACATTTTGCTTTTGTTCCAATGTTTGTGAATGCTTGAATGGATTGTGATTGACACAAGTGAGAAGTGAGATCAGAGAGAGAGAGAGAGAGAGAGAGGAAACTGAGTATATCGTTGCGTTGCTCAAAACTTCCTATCCCTGCACACTTAGCAAAACAAGTTAGATCTGCTCTTTGACTCAGCCCCTGGTATTAAGCAAGGAATGATTTTGACTTCATGATAGTCAAGGGGCTGAGCCTTATTACATAGGCGGAAAGTAAAAGGAAATAATACATGCTAAAATGATATGTACATCTAATTTTCTTTTGGATATTTTTTTTTATTTTGGGATTTTTTTGTTTTTTTTTAGATTTTTGGATTTTTTTATTTTTATTTTCTGATTTTTTTTATTTTCTAATTTTGTTGAATTTTGGGATTTTATGATTTTTTTAAATTTCCTGATTTTTTGTTAGATTTTTGAGATTTTCTCTAGCGGCACCCTCTGCACTTGAGTGATTAGTTATGAACCTCATCTCCTAACTTATGCTGTCAAATACTCCCCAGGTGTAGTTTGCATTTGTTCTTGGCTTCCTTATGGCTGATTGCCCCTAGTTGCTATTGTTCCTACACAGACCATGTGTGGGAGTGTTCCGGTCATTAGTGGGGATGGGAAGACGTAAAGGGGGTAAGACGTGGCGTCGGTGCTTGGGACATTGTTTTTTGACTCGTGAGGGTGTATTTCACATGGATTCCGTCTATTGTCCAGAGACTTTGTGGTCATTATTTTTTTTTTTTTTGGCACGCATACGACCAGGCTCATTTTCGTCCCGCAGGGACTTTGCAACTCTTTACCATGCCCCTACTCTCCTTTTTCACTCATTTGTTGTTTTTGTTATTTCTTTCTTTTGCATTAACCATCTCTATTTAAGATTTCATTCACACATGATTTACGCCCCCCTTCGTCTCAAGTCAGTGTCCTTTTGCCCCTAGGCCTTGTCCGAATAATAAGAGAATAGACCTTCACCTTCCTACATAAGGGCTAAGTGGAACACTTTTATCTAAGGGGAATTGACCGCGGGTTGCCGTGCTGTGTGTGTGTGGCTGGACCCAGGGGTTATTTGACAACAACGAAAAGAACATGAGACCGCTATAGAAAATATTTTATTAAAGATAGAACCATTTAAGATACAAACCATTCCACAGGTGAGAGAGCTCCTCACCGTCGGCATTTACTAGCCTATTTGCATTCCCAGAGAACGCTTCCTTAACAATGTACGGACCTTCCCAATTAGCTTGCAATTTTGACCTAGGACCTTCAGGTTTTATGAAAATTCGCTTCAAAACCATGTCTCCTTGAAATTTTCGTTCAATCACTTTCTTTTGAAAAGATCTTGGGAGTCTATTTTGATATGAAAGCACATGATCGGCCATGGCCAGACGTCGTTCGTCTAAGAGTTCCAACTGTGTAAGTAACGCCTCTCGACATTCATCGAGATTAAGTTCTTTGTCCAGCTGTACTCTTAGCGAAGGAATGGGTATCTCATGTGGACATACCGCCTTCATCCCGTAAGTGAGTGAAAAGGGAGTTTGCCTAATGGCGTGACGGGCGGAGTACGGTAGGCCCATAGAGCCTCAATCAATTTCTCAAGCCAATCAGCAAATTTATGAGAATCACAAGTTTTCTTTAAAATTTTCAAAAGTGTTTTGTTTGTGGCTTCGGCTTGACCGTTTCCCTGTGGAAAGTACGGAGACGAATGATGCAGAGAAATGTTGAATTTCTTACATAAGTCCTGAAGCTCTTGAGATATAACTGGGGTCCATTGTCGGTGACGATGCCGCTTGGTACTCCAAACCGCGAGATGATGTTCTTCATGATAAATCAACACACAGTCAAACCTTTGATTTCTGCAAATGCTTCTGCTTCGGCCCACTTGGTGAAGTACTCAGTAGCAGTGAGGAAGAATGATTTCTATTTAACTTGAGCATTGGGATCACCAAGAGGTCCAATGATATCAAAGGCCCACATGGAAAATGGCCAAGGGGAAGATAGTGGATGTAAAGAGGAAGATGGAGCATGGATCTTATCGGCATGGAGCTGGCACTTGAAACACCTATAGACGTAGATGGCATAGTCTTCTTCTAAGGTTGGCCAGTAATAGCCCTGCCTAAGGATCTTCTTCGCTACCATCTAGCTATTCACATGCCCTCCACACTCACTGGAGTGGGCTCCTTCCACTACCTTCCAAGCTTCTTCATCGGGCAAGCATCTGAGGAGCATCCCGTTTAGAGCGAGTCTATACAACACTTCTCCAACAATGGTATACCTTAGCGCAGCTCTACGGATAGCTCTCATATCTTCAGCCTCAGCTTCATCTGGGAAGGTACCGTCTTTGCAATACTGCTCAATTTCATGGTACCATGGTCTTTCTTCTTCTATCCTCTCTCTTAGCTCCATGAGCATCACTTCCTTCGCTTCTCTCCTCTCTGCCTTCACGACTAAAGAATCCCTGAAGTTATCGAACCAAGGGTCCTGAATGGATGGTGCTTCTAACCTTTGGACAATGATAGTCTCAGCACTGTGGCTGAAAGGGAAGGAGAGAGATGAGGCCAAGGATGCGAGAGCATCTGCCAAGATATTCTGAGAGCGAGGAGTGTGAATGTAGATGAGTTTGTGGAATTGCTTGGCTAGGAGTGTGACCAAATCTTGATAAGGCTTGAGTTTAGGGTCACGAGTGCAGTAAGTAGAAAGGACCTGCCGAAGGACGAGTTGAGAATCTCCTATGATCTTGAGTTGACGTGCGCCTAAGAGATAGGCACGTTTGAGACCGGCTAGGAGAGCCTCATACTCAGAAACGTTGTTGGTGGCAGGGAACTGGAGTTGATAAGCCAATGGAATGGTGATTCCTTCTGGGGTGAGCAGAACAACACCTATGCCTCATCCCCTAGAGTTGAGAGCTCCATCGAAATGGAGCGACCAGAAGGAATCGCGAGAAATGAGTGACAGGTTTTCATCAGGGAAATCTTCTTAGACCGTGTCATTATGAGGAAGAGGAAGGTGAGCAAGGTGCTCAGCAATGGCATACCCTTTTATAGCCTTTTGGACTACAAAGGTGATATCGAACTGAGACAAGAAGCTCAACTAATGTGCTAATCTGTCGGCGAGGACTGGCTTCTCTAAGAGATACCTAATAGGATCCATTCTAGAAATCAAGCTCACCTGATGGGTTAGGAAATAGTGCTACAATTTCTGCACTACCCACACTAGCGTTGCACATGTTTTCTCCTTTGTGGTGAGCTTGAGCTCAGCGGGATTGAAAGCCTAGATAGGTAAATAGTTCTTTCTTTGCCAGAATCATCGTGTTGTGCAAGGATAGCTCCTAGGGAGTCCTCAATAGTCGATAGATACAGGATAAGGGGTTTTCCTGGGATTGGCGCCTGCAGCACGGGCGGATTCATAAGGTAACTCTTGAGTTCATCAAAGGCTTCTTGGCATTTATTATTCCACTCGAATTGACTCCTCCTTTTAACAGTTCATAGAAAGGACGACATCTTTGAGAATGCTGAGATATAAATATCTTGATGAACTATAGTCGACCTATCAGTCCTCGAAGTTCAGATATATTCTTAAGAGGAGACATCTCATTTATTGCCTTGGCCTTATTCGGGTCTATTTGAATCCCCCGCTTGCTGACTATGAATCCCAATAGCTTGCCTGAGGAAACCCCAAATATGCACTTCCTCGGATTCATCTTCAATTGGTATTCTTGCGCGTGTCGAAACACTTTGGCAAGCACAGAGGAATGCTCTCTTCGAGTCCGAGACTTCACCACAATATCATCCACGTAAACCTCAACCTGAATATGAATCATATCGTGGAAGATTTCTAACATTGCCCTTTGATAAGTGGCGTCGGCATTCTTCAATCCAAACGGCATGACCACATAGCAATAAGTTCCCTAGGGTGTGGTGAAGGAGGTTTTCTCTTGGTCCTTCAGAGCTAGATGGATTTGATTATAACCTGAATAACCATCCATGAATGAGAGAGTTTCAAACCCAACAGTATTATCAATCAGGACATCCAAGTAAGGTAATGGGAAATCATCTTTTGGACATGCCCTATTTAAGTCTTGGAAGTCAATGGAAATTCATACTCTTATGTCCTTCTTCATGACTGGGACTATATTGGCCACCCATAGAGGATAGAGGACTACACTGATGAACTTAGCCTTGTGTAGCTTGTCAATTTCCTCCTTCATCTTCAATGCAATATGGGGGTGTAATCGTCTCAATTTTTGTTTAACAGCTATTGCCCCTGGCTTCAAGATCAACCTATGTTCCACCAAGGCGGGGTCAATGCCGGACATGTCGTCATAGGGCCAGGCAAAAGAGTCTTTGTGCTCCCTCAATATCCTTATGAGCTCTTCTTCCTCTTCAGGAGGGAGGTTGGAAGCTATGGTTAAGAGCCTGGGTTCTTCATCCATTCCGATGTTTACCTCTTTGGTGGGTTCGTCCACTGCCGATGTGGGTTCATCAAATCTCCTCATGCCACTAGCATACATCTCGGCAGCGTCCTCTATTTCACCGTATTCTCCATCTGCTGGGTCTTCATCAACTAAGATTTCATAAACTCAAAATCTGTTGTCTAGCCTCCCCTCTTCATGCTGAGCTTCTATGTTCAGAACTGTTGCTTCTTGGAGGAACTCTTCAACAGCTAGAAGAGCGCCACACCTTTGAGCCAGATCTACAAGATACCTATGGGGTATGCCACTACCTTTGCTCTTCCTATGCGGGGACGAGGACTTGCTAGATTTTACCCTTGAACCTAAACTAGAAGTACTATTTACAGAGCACTCCGGAAAAGCATTCAGAGGTTTATTGGAAGAGAAAGGAAAGGGTGCGGCACAACCGCGGGATTCCTCCAATGGGTCTGGAGGTGGAGGCAGGCCACCCGAGCTCAAGGTGCCTGCAGTAGAGTTGGGGTACAGGGAAACAGAAGGCCCCTCACCCAGGGAATCCTAGGTGACCATGCTGATCGGTGAGCGGGGATTGCCGCCGAGGAAGGAGGAGTGCACAAGTGACGGGGATCGCCGTCAGGAGTAGGGAAGTGCAGAGATAGGGATCGTCGTCTGAGAATGGAAAGAAAGGAATGACAGGAATTGCCGTCAAGAGCCAGACGCACGTAGACGGGGATCGTCATCCAGGAGTTGAAAGCAGGGGGTGACGGGGATCGCCGTCAGAAGAGGGGGATTGCAGCAGGAATGAAAGCGGGGATTGGTGTTTGAACGGGAAGGACGGGGATCGCCGTCCGAAGAAAGAGAGAGGAAAGACGGGGATCGTCGTCCGAAGAAAGAGAAGGAAAGACGAGGATCGCCGTCCGAAGAAAGTGAGTGAAAGACGGTGATCGCTGTCTAAGGAAAGCAAGGAGTGAGAAAGGAGTGAATTTTTTTCTTTTTTTTTGTTTTGTTTTTTTGTTTTGTTTTTTTGTTTTTTTTTTTTTGTTGTTTTTTTTACAAATAAAGACAGCATGCTAACCTAAGAAAAGGAAATAGACTACCCAACATCGGAAGGCATCGAGAGAAGGAGAGGACCGTGCCATTGTGTCATGCCCCGACGCGGAATATCGGAGTGCGAAGGCAGTTGCAAGGAAAAGGTATAGAGCGAATACTAGACATCAAACCATTTCACATTGAATAATACTAAAGCACATCTTTCTCATTAATAACTTTTCAAATGTCTAGTTACAACCACTAATATCAGAGCCATTCTATAGGGCCCAATTACATTGCAATAGAAGGAAATAACTAACTACAACTCTATGATAACATAATAACTCGAGGGTACTCCTGGATTCACTCTTGGTCATTCCTTCCTCGTGAGTGTATGTGTCATCCTCGGTCTCACCTGAGAACACAACATCAAATAACATAGGGTGAGTGATAACGCCCATAGGACTTAAATCTCAGGCTCAAGCAGGCTTTAAATAATTAACGCATTTAATGGCAGAGTATCTAAAGATAGCAGGTACAAGAGAGTCAAAATATAGCAAGAGATAGTACAACAGGTAACAGGATAGCACAATAGCATGAGATCGAGTATAGTTTCCAAAAATAGCACAAGCATCGAGTATAGCACGAGTAGCAGGATGGCCATAGCACAACTAGCATAAGTATAATAATAGCACGACGAGTATAGCACTTGTTTGTCATTCTAGACATCGAGAGAGTATAGCACGTTTTGTGTTTTGATTGTCATATAGATAGTCGAGATAGATAGCACTTGAGTGTAATGCCAAACACTCTGATCATTTAACTCCCATGGGCAATAGCACTTTCGGGCGCACATCCCAGGACCAGATCGGGCCCCTTATATATTGCCAGGCATTGGTTATATTGTATCTTTAGACAATCAGTCAATGGCCAATATAGAGTACCAGAATAGTTAAGAGCACTAGATGAATACGAGATAGTAGAGAGAACGTGAATAGACGAGCGAGTAGAGTATAGATGAGAGCTAAGGGTACATCACGTAAAACAACGAGTAAACAGGCGATAATAACAGTTGCACACCACGCGCACGTCGTATTGGCAGTCAGGTGTAATTCACGATCTTTCCGCTGGCCATGTTATGCACAAGTCCAGAGGTCCGACGTGATTCAAGGTAAGAGTAAACTTCTAATAGCCGTTTGGATCATATGATCCCTAAAGGTGTAAAGGGTGTTAGGGTACAACCGGCTCGTCGACCATGTGGGAATCCATGATCAGAGGAGACTTACGGAGGCCTTGTGCAAGGGTTCACTAGTCCGGCGAAAGGAATATCCGACGAAGAGTTTACCACAAGCCAAGTAAAGTGTGTATATAAAAACAGGTGCTCGACATTCTAGAGGAATTCTAGAATAGTGGAGCATCGATATCGATATATAACAACGCAAGAAACGAATACAAGTCCTTTAAAATAGGGCAATAAATACTTTATTGCAATAAATGCCAGATACATTATGAGATATTTTATGCCAGATTCAGCCATATATAGATGGTTCATGAGCGTGCATGTGTAAGAGAAATCATAGATAGAAAAGAAGTCGTGAATATGTATTTTAAAGCATTCAATATCTCCATTAAAATAGGTGTTTTTACTGCGTGTATGACTGTTAAAAAGGCGTAAGAATATTGTAGAAAGTGAGAGTAACAAATTTTATGGGTTTTCATGCAAAATCCTGTGATCGCGACGTAGGCCCGTAAGGGTTGCGACAGGGTCAGGGCAGATTGCAACAGGGCCTGAAAAGGGTCGCGACAGGGCTTCCAGGACAGAAGGCCAGAACGCGACGTAGGATACTGTTGCATTCAGAAAGCGACAAGGGAAGCGTCGCGACGGGCTTGAGAACGCGACCTGTCGGGCCGTCGCGTTCTCAGGTCTGTGGCCTGAGTCTGACAGAGTTCTACTCTATTTTGGATTGTGGTCCAGAAATATCAGATTTTGATACAGGGTCGTTCAGAAAATCATAACTAATTGTATACAAGATGAAAAATCATGAAACCCATGGCAAATGAAACTAGACATGCGAGAGTACTTCCAGTAAATAGCAATTAGAGAGAGAGCATGGTTCATATAGGGTTTGAACATGAGCAAGAATGAGTTATTCAGAACATGGCACAGAGAGAAAGATTGATTAAATTCGATCAGCATGATCAATGAAATTAGGGCTTTTAGGGGCAAAATATCCCTAACAATATGAAGTATCTACAGCAAGAATTTCGTAGCATGGGATCAAGTATTCATAGAGATTTGAATTAACATGATGTCTCGGGGTTATCATGTTTACAGATCTTCTAAAATCAAGAATAAAAGATTGGCTCGATGAAAAAGAGGGAATCCAGAGGGCTTTTGTTCCTGGTGATTGGAACTACCCACAGATGAGTTTAATTAATTTGCTCGTGAGAATGCCTACATTTGACTCGATTTATCTTCTAGGGCTTAGAACTCGAAGAACGAAGGAAGAAGCTTGATGGATCTTCCTCTCCTCGATTTCTCCTCCTCCTTGGCCTCTTCTCACGTCCAAGAACCCTTTGCACGAGCTAGGGCGGCCATGAGGGTTAAGAGGTGTATTTATATAAAATAAAAGTTCATATTCCTACTACTACTCAATTCCTCTTAATTACGAGATTTCCTAACTCCACCTTTCCTCTCTTGCTTTCCAATCTCTTATTGGGTTAGGATAGTATCTAAATTCGTGCTAGACCATATGGAGTAGGTTTAGGAATCCAATTCCAACTCTAATTGCCACTTTTATTGCTTTAATAACCTCATTCCAATTAGGAGATAATTAAACTCCGAATTTAGGATATTTTCTTATTATTCTCCCTTGTAAATTCATATTTTTGACCCAATAAATTCTAGAGGATCCATTAAGCAAAGCCCACTACTCTTTCCATTTAATGGGTTTTATTTAATACTCTTTTCATTGAATATCCCTTTAGCTGAGTTTTTAATTTATTATTAAATTTTTTTATTTTTTCTCAAAAATTCAGGTTGCTACACATTGAAAGAAAGGGTGAAGTGGGGTGAGGAAGTGGTTAATGCTTCAAGAGCGTCGGACGAAAATTGAAAAACAAGGGGAGGGAATGAGGGATGAAAGAAAATTTAGAAATGATAATTGAAAACCTAAAGTATTTAGGGGGCCAGGAACACTTTGGCCAGAGCTCGTCTACAGAATTGTTGCAAAATAGAGTCATTTCTTTGATATCCTCACCGTTTCCAAGCAACTGTCTCTTGGAGGTGGCTACTGATGGTAGTCTTGCTGATTCTGCCATTGCCGGGGGCCATGTAAAATCACCATCCCGGAACAGGAGGTTGAGTGCTGTCACTATCTCTTCTATGTCTGACTATTTTGCTTCTATTTCCTCAGTCTTCTTCTTCTTGTTGGGCCGCCGGGCCTCCAGAACTTGATATGTGGACATGGGCATCATGTGGTCTGCCCCTACTATGATATTGTTGTATCCCAGCTGTATAGGTCCTCTGACAAAATTATGGTATAATGACTAGGTGAGAGGTTGTCGTTCTATCTTTGCAGTAGAGGAGTAGGTTGTCCACGGCTTGATCTCTTCCTTATACCCTAAGTCATGTCTTGTGATTTGCTTTGAGCTGGCGATAGCCTGTGTTCTCCCCTGGAGGTGAGCCCCAAGACCCTTTCCTGGCTGGTAGCTATTTAAACATGATATTCCAGCCCTTGGTGTCTGATAGTGTGCCCCTTTGACAGCCGCCACTGATGGAGACATTGTTGGTGACTGGAGGAGAAAGTGAAGCCCAGGGGAAATTCACATCAAGCACGGAAATAATGAGCTTGTTAGAGGGCCAGACTGTCGGCATGATTTTCTCAATGGCTTCCACAGTGTGGGTGGTCGTTGCACTCTTGACTTTGACGATGCGTCCTTGGAATGGAAACTTCAGACATTGATGTGCTGTGGAGGGGACTGCCCCTAGTGCTTCAATCCAAGGCCGACCCAGAATAGCTTTGAAGGATGGGTCAATATCAAGTACATAAAAATCCACGGTCATCACGAGCGGGCTCAGTTCTGCTTGTAAGGAGACGACACCATGGCAAACCGCCAAGAATTATCTTATGCCGCAATGGTAGTGGGAGTTAGATGTAAGCAGTGCTTAGAGATGTTACGACCGTAGAGTGTTGAGAGGGCACACATTTATAGACGCACCTGTGTCAACTAGGGCGGCATCAATGACCACCTTGTTTATAGTCAGCGTCACACATAGTGGCATTCTCCTGGCTTCAGTGGGAGCAAATTCTCTATCCACAAAGGTAATTGTCGGCCCTCTGTAAAAATTGATAGGACCCATGGCAGATTTTCTGGATTCATATCTACATTGACCATAACTCTTTGCAGAAAAGTTCTTAGAGCATCTTGGTGGGTCTGCGACCTCTTAATCAATTCAAGGATAGATATCTTTGCAGGGGTTTGGTCAGGTGCTTCAGGATATCATATTGGGTCCCTAGGACCGAATCTATCTCTTCGACATCTTGTTATGTTGTTGTTGATTGTTGGAGTTGGATTTGTGAGTCAGCTGATCCGACATAGACACGGATGCATTGGGATACATCCTGTGAAACATCCGCCCGCTCCAAAGGGCGAGGTTGTGGTGTAGTGGAGGTGGGGTGGTGTCAATGATGGATGGGTTGGCTATTATTGGCATTGGCATGGTGGAGAATGGGATGTTAATGGGTAATGGGCTGATGGGTGGTATGACGGGGGTATTGTAGAGCGGTGAGGTGATTGTAGCAACGGTGGGTGTAGTGGAGGTAGCAGTGGTGTGGGAAATAGCCAATAATTGGCCTACTTTGTGTTCATCGTCGTAGGCCCAAGTGGCAGCTGGCGGTGGATGGTGGATGAATGGGTTTACTTGAGCAAGTGGAGGAGGTGGTGGAGCAGGTTGGGGATTCAGAGCGGGCTGGTGCTGCGGCATAGGGTTGTGGATTATGCCGAGATCATTTGCTGGTTGTTGTGGTTGTTGTGGTTGTTGGGGTTGCTGGAATTGCTGCTGGAATGGTTGTTGCTGGAACTGCTGCTGCTGCTGGAACTACTGTTGTTGTGGTGGTGGCTGTTGTCGCCTTTGCTACTACTGTTGCTGTCTTTGCCCCTGCTGGTCCCTCAGAGTTTGAATTAACCTTTTCATTTCTGCCTAGTCAATTTACTGCTGCTCATGGAGATCATATATGATGTCCTGAATTGAAAGTAGTCTGATACATTGTGCCCCAGATGGCGATGATATACACAATACTTGGTTTGATCCACTGCCATGTTCCAATTTGCCTTCTCTGGAGGTAGTCTAAGGGCATTGAGAGACATGAGGGCTGCAAAAATGTCTACTAGACTCTCGGAAAGAGGAGGGTATTGAGCTCTTTGGGTTCATTGGGCTTCCTAGGAGCATAGCCATTTTGAGGTGGAGGGACTTGGTTGTATTGGCGTTGATCTTGCTAGGGGTTTGAGTCGAGGAGGTAGTGCCTACCATGGCTGCTGAGGATGTTGGTTGTAGGGTGGCCTACCTACGGACCATGGGGACTATTGACAGCACCTACTTGCTCATTGGTTTGTACCCCTTCAGTGATAGGACCATGTGGCTTCTTGGGATAGCGAGACTTTGGGGTGTCAAACATAGAATGAATGGGCGAGTCCTTGAGTTGGGTCTAGATGAAATGGGCTCAGCTGTAGAGTTGGTGCATGGTGGTAATGTCATTCATGGCTAGAATGGATCGGTAGGTTGGGGTAGCATTGGCAATTAACAACTTAACCTTCTCCTCCTCAGGCATAGGGCAGCAGACCTTTGCAGCCAACACAAGCCACCTATCAACATAGACCGCGAATTCTTCATCGGCCTTCATCTTTTCAGCCACCAAATCAAAAAAGAATACTCGGATTCGACCCAATCTTGGAATTGCTGCAGAAACCTTCTTGAACAATTTGAAAATCTTTGGCTTCCTCTGGGGGTAGAGAACAGAACCATTCGAGGGCCGGATCATCCAATGACTTTCTAAACAAGTATGCCATTAGGTGGCAGTCATACTTGTGTGGAGCAAATTCATACACAAAATCTTTGAAGTGTACATAAGGGTCGCCTACCCCAGAGTAACACCTGTAGACGGAAAGCTCTGATTGGGGTAGAACTCGGAGGTGTTGGAAAGAAGGGAGGGGAATATCGGTGACCTTCTAGGGGTCCAATTGTCTTCAGAGATCATGTAGTTCCCTCTTCATGGATGTCCATTCCACAAGGAAGTCGGAAGGGGACAAGGCGTGGTGAGCGGGAACAAGGGAGCATGCTTGCTCCAAAGAATAGGACCGGTCACGAGGAAAAGTGTCACGTTCGGCCTGATAATATGACCAAATTGGAGGGGAGTTGGGCCGAACCTCCCGCTCCGAAAGGTAACTAGGCTATGAGAAGTGAATGGCCCGTGGACGAAGAGGGGTGGGGTTAGCCACAACAGAGGGCATATGTGGCGCAGAAGCAACAGGGGCAGAGGAGGCCGCCTACTAGGAAAAGCTATAAGAAGGTGTAGATAGAGGGCGCTTGCCTTTGGCAGTGGCCAAGAATTCCTGAACTTGGGCCGGGCTTAGATGAGGAAGGAGTTGATTGAATTGTGTGTGTGGGTCATCTTCCCCAGAAGGAGAAGGGGGGCAAGACCGATCATCAACGATGGTAGGGGGCTGGATTTGCCCTGTGAGGGTGGCCGCAGAAGGTTGGGCCACGTTCTCCAAAAGCCCAATGGGCAGAGAATCACTGGTAAGGACACGGAAATGATCCATATCGAAAAGAGGATTATGATATAATACAATGGTAGGAGGAGACTGACTCAATAGACCTAGACAATGACGCATACACTACCCCTAAGCATTAGGGGAGACGCTAACACACAAGAATGGACAGTAAGATAAGAGGAGTGTATCAAACAAGCACTCAAGTTGACATATTATTATCAAAATTTTAGGATTCTTACTTAACCTTTAATGGATAATTAATGAAATTGAACTCGGCCATGAAGGATCGAGGAAAAGGTGTGGATAAGATCTAGAAGGGGGGGATGAATAGATCTATGCACTTTCTGCGAAAGCTTAAGCAATTTAAAATACTTTTAGAACCAGAGCCAATTTAATCAGTAAAAAACACAGATCTGATGAAATGTTAAGTGAGTTGATAAAATAGATGTAAAAACCTGTTGATTAAGTGAATCTTGATCGATCCTATGCAAGCATCTAACGGATGATAAAATCAAACCACATATAGACAAGTGCACAGAGATTTTTAGGTGGTTCGGAAATCACCCATGTGATTCCTACATCCACCCCTCACACCCAGTGAGGATTCACTAAACAACCTGGGTTACACACCCACTGGAGCCAGACAACTCCAACACTTGAGTTACAACTCACACACCTCTAGAGCAAGACTACTCTAGATCCCTGAGCAAGACTGCTCAACAAAACACTTGAGTTAGACAACTCAAACTGAGCACGACGGCTCACAAATAACAATGCTAGACACCAACACACGACATGGATCTTCTAGCAGCAGATCATGTCAGACATGAGAACATTCATGAGATTATGCAGAAGCACTTGCACAATCTCAAGAAGTCTCAGAAGAACAAAAATACATTGAGAATAGTGTTAAAGGCTTTGTTCTTCAGTGTACTCCCTTGTAGAAGCTCAGATTGGAAGAGGCTTGAATCCTTGAAGTCCCAGTCGATGCTCTGCACTATTGAAGTTGGGGATCTTCCTTGAAGTCTTCTCCAACAGATGCTCCTACTTGATCTGCTTCCTTGAGGCGCTTCAATTGCTTCTTCAGAGATCAAACTCCAATTCTCTCAATCGAATTGATGAGAATTGGTCTTCAGAAGGTGTCAGGAGAGCAGAGAGGGAGATGAGCTCTTCTCGCCGCCAAAGGGAGTTTTTGGAGGCTTGGAGAGTTCGTTGGGGTCTTCTCATGATGGACGGCCAATGGGGGCCTTTTATACCCAAACGATTACAAAGATACCCTTTAGGTACAAGGGCACATGATCCTAGGTTGATACCCCATCGCCCTAGGCTGACACGTGGCAAACATCCAATTTAAGTTGCAAACTTTCCGTAGTGTGTCGACTGCCCTGGTGGTGGTGTCGACACACTGCCCAAATCTTGAAACAGGCTGTTCTGGGAACTGATCCAGTGTCAACCTACTTTGGTATTGTGTCGACCTACTATCCTGGTTCTGAAAACAGCTATTCTGGGAGCAGGATCCAGTGTCGACCTACTCTGGTGTTGCGTCGACCTGCTATCCCCAATTCTGAAAACTGTTGTTCTGGGAGCAGGATCTGGTGTCGACCTGCCCTGAGAGTGCATCGACCTGAGTAGTCTGATTTCCGGAATCTGCAACTCGTGTCGACACACCCTTTGATATGTGTCGACACAGTCTCAACATTTGTTCATTTTTGCCTTTGAATTTGGGTTATTGTGTCGACACCATTGTGGAGTGTGTCGACACTTCTTTTCCAAAAACTGTTTGTACCTGAAAATTAAAACATATATCATTAGTAAAATGTTTTATTATGAGTGCAAATGATAAGTGTGCTTTGAGACATGTTTTTTGAATATAAGTTTCAGGTGAAATGTATTTATCATGTTCCAAATAATTTGCATTCAATCACATTGTCATCATCAAAATAGGAGGGAAAATGATATGAAATTACACTCATCCCAACAATCTCACCCTTTTTTGATGATGGCAACATTAAATCCATATGTCAATGAGGTTTTGATGAGATGTGATTT
>CM024761.1:34052794-34169377 GCA_014218235.1 Colocasia esculenta | reverse complement strand
GCAGTTATAACCATTACAAGGAGACGGAGGGCTATTTGAATCCTCCTGGTCGGAGGTACTGGGCAGGGGCCCTGTTCGGTAAATGGAACATGTTGCTCGGTGACAAGGCCTACTGTTGGACGTCCGATGTATGGAAATGTTGCTCGCGCCGAAGAGGCTTCGACACACGCCGAGCAGCGCCTGCTCGAAAAAGAGAGCCCTGAGCCGAACCAGCTATAAGGCGTCCGGAGGCGACTCTGGGTCCTGCTGGCACCTGAATGCAAGGATCGTCCTCGGGACCTTAAAATTGTTCCTGAGAAGACGTGATGCCCTACGGAAGGACCACGTTCGTCCGCTGAATTGGGTTGAGCCATGATAGGCCCTGCACACTAAGGTGGCTAGGAATAGCCACCACACCTTCCAAGATCAAAGGTTGAGTGGCCTTCAATTGATCGTGGCCTCATCAAGAGCCAGCAACAAAATTTGATGGTCATATATGTAATCCAATGCTTCGACACCTATAGGTTTCAATAGATGGGATCGAGATCCCTTGGGATGTTAGTCTTGCATAGGCTTTCTATTTATGTCATGAATTAATAATTATGGTCTATATATGTTGGCCGTCCTGCAGCCATCTGTCCTCATCATTGTCGAGTTTCTCTCCTGCCATCTCACCGTCTGTGGCAATCTACCATTCCTTAACGACCACCTACCATCTCCACACAAAGTTTAGATGCCGAAAGTTCCACAACAGTACTATGGCATTATCATGTTGTGACGTCTTTGGAGGCCAAAGTTCACAGAAGATAATGAATTAATGACGATGATAGACGACGCGCGACAATGAGAATAGCAATTGAACCAAGAAAAAGGCAAAACTAACGTGCTGCGAAACAAGAGGATCACTATATATAAAGAACTACGACAATATATATGTAATCCAGGGAATCTTTCTCCCAGTAATCCTTCCAAGAAATCAGGCCGTGCTCGACATAATGTAACACTACGCCATCCTTTTTGGCTATTGAGGAATTATTTATCATCTACTTTCATCACTTAAATTGTAGAATTCTGATTTTATCTTAACCCTCAAATCTTAAGGATCTGTAAAGCTAAACGCGACAAATCGAACCACCGAGATGTACTTACGATGGCACGATAACATTGGTGAGTAATGTTAGTATAGAGTGAGTTGAAAAGTTCACTCTCCATGTGAGATGTGTTTCTCA
Source organism: Colocasia esculenta (assembly GCA_014218235.1). Taxonomy (NCBI): domain Eukaryota; kingdom Viridiplantae; phylum Streptophyta; class Magnoliopsida; order Alismatales; family Araceae; genus Colocasia; species Colocasia esculenta. The sequence goes on along the minus strand of CM024761.1, from coordinate 34,168,169 downwards.
ATGTATATTTAATGCAACGTAATTTTTTGTGACAAAACATAATAAATATAAATAATTATATAACACACATAAATAACATAATATACACATAAAATATAAATAATACACAACAAATGAGATGGTTTAATGCACACATTTATGTGTATTAAATTATTACTTATATGTGTTGTATAACTGTTTGTGTGTATTATTTTTAAGTATATAAAATTGTGCCAACCTAAATAAAAAATTGCCCCGCATTAAATACACGTTGGAAAATGCTTCCCACATAACCCAATCGCAATATATAGAGCACAGGTTTTACATCTCACTCTATACTCCCGTACCCAAAATTGCTTTGCTCATGTGTTTGTAGACTATTCAGACCACATTGATGTGAACTGACAAAAATATCCAAGTTGAAATTTGGAGGATATATACTGTCAAATGGAGTACCAGGAAAGGAGTCGACGCAGGCCCCTCCCTCCGAATCCCTGCAGGTTCCCTCTCAATCCCCTTTGCCTCTGTTCGTCCCTCGTGGTTTTTTCCTCGGGCCATCAATATCGGGTCAGACTGCAGTTCTCGCCGCCGAGCCTTCCTTTGTGCGGCCAAGCCAGTACTAAAAAGCAGCGGATATTAATTTTCTCTCTCTTTCCCGAGGTCTCCATCCGTCTTCTTCTCTTTTCCGCGTTCCAATCCCCTTTCACGTCAGCCATTGCCGGCGGGCACCTTCCGGGTAAGTTCGCCCCCCGGACTACTCATCGTCATCTGGGTCGTCAGCATCGGGTTCCCGCGCGACTCATCTTGGCCATCCACCTCGGGCTCGATCCCACAGATCAGCGTCCCAGTCCCAGTACTCCATGGCGAGCGATCGAGCTGAGTGGCTTCACACCTTATCATTGTGGGGGTGAAACACTGGAGGACAAGTACCGGAGTCACCCGCTTTAATTAGAATATTGCTTGTGGAGGTGAAGGTGACACCCGTCATTGCCACCCCGGCCCCCCACGACTAGTCCACACCTTTCAAATTCAATGTAACCGTAGATGGAGGGATCGTGGGTGCGGCCGGGCTTGGGCTGCCCAGTGCCACCTCCCCTGTGCCGCCGTCGCCATCCCCCTCTCCCTTAATTTGTCCCCTTTCATCTTCTCCTACTTAGATGACGAAGCGAAGGCTTTGTTTGCATGGGGGAGGACTACCGCCCCATCCTCTCCTCCTTTCAGTGCCACTCGGCTCAACAACCCTATTGCCCTCCACTAACGTTGGGGCGCTAATCATTTGGCTTAATTACAGGTTAAGAAATTAATAGATAGAGGACGTCCTTGTAACCGGCCTGGCGCATGCCTAATTCCAGCTGGTGCAGGACCCACTGCGACCATTCGTGGCAGACTAGGATGCGTTCACAGCACCACCATCTGCTCGTCGTGGCTGGCCTTTTCTAAGGCCACATAGATTAGCACTAACTTACCTGGTTTAACGACAAGAACAAGAACTAGAACAAGACCGCCTCTCTCTCTCTTTCCCTGTGCATGGTGCGCAGGGATTGTGAAAAGTGATGCTGAGAAATTGGGTGGGGGGAGGGCGTGATGGGAACAACAAGACGTGATACGCCACACGCCGGGGACACGCATGCAGGACCTCCCCAAGGATCTACCTGAGCCTCGCCTTGAAGCTTACGTTTGACATAGTTATCCTACGCTCCACGTCGCTCTCCTACGCTCACCCCAATTAGCCTAACTCGCGTGCGCGAATTAATAATTAAGTTAGCCTGCAGATAGCACTAGGATCTGCGACGAGGAAGAAAGCTATTAACAGTGTCATATATATGGGCAATAAACTAAGCTTTTTAGTCAAGATGCAGATCCCCACTCTGTTCACCGTATTGGTAAATCTACTCCGACTCCACCATCGAATAAACGTGCTAACCCGGGAATCATCTGCAGCGCAACGAGACCATCATGGTAACGGATCGAGCAGCAGTCTCAAGAGGAGCAAGACGAACCCCCACCACCGAAAAGATTATAACCCCACCGCGCGCATCTCTTCCAAGTTCCAACCGGGGTTTTTTATTTAAATAATTATATTATATTATATTATTTGTTTAAATAATCACATTAAAAAAATATTTTTCAAAATAGTCATCAAGTTGTCACGTACCGGAAGACCGGGTGGCAGAGTAAGGTCGGCATTGGCAATGCCAACTTGGAGTCGGCAATGCCAATGCCGGTTTTAAAGTCGGTATTCGCATTGCCGCTCTAAAGCTGGCATTGCTAATGCCGACTCCAATGCCGGTATTAGCAATGCCAGCTTTAGAGTCGGCAATGACATTGCCGACTCTATATGTTAAAAAATAAAAAAATTCTCCCAGGCCGCACTGCACTTCACAGAGCGCGGCTCTCTGTGAAAACACAGACAGGCCACGCTCTGTGAACACAGAGCGGGCCTGTCTGTGTTTGTTCACAAAGCCAGCTCTCTGTGAGTGAACATTGTTTGTATGAGAACGCAGAGAACGATTTTGAACAAAAAAATTGAAAATTTTGGACAATATTGAATTATCTATATATTTTTTAAATTTTATATTAAAATTTTATAAGAGTTTTATCATTATATAAAGAGAATTCTCTCAACTCAACGTCTAGATTTTTGATTAGAATTTGAGTCTTTTAATATGATAGCAAAGTAGATTATTAATAACAATTATATGGTTGTAAACTTACCTCTATTTATTTTAAACATTATTTATTTTAAAAAAATGGACAGCACCTCTCCTGTTCCACTTATATTTTTATTATTTGTACTTGTTCCTGTACGATAGCATTTCTATGTATATGTCAAGGATAATCACAATAACATGCCAAAATGTTTGTAGATGTCTAAGTCACATATACATCATGTCTAAATCACAAATATATCAAAATAACATATGTACACGAAAACACAACTAAAAAATATCAAGTACAGAAATCATCTCAAAAAAATTGTGGAAACATCTCTTGTTTCCTTTCTAGATGCTCGACCTCGACCACGACCACGACCACGACTGTGACACTGCTTCTGTGCATCAACTCTGTCTTCGACTGTGATTGTGTCTCATGCACTAAAATAGCATCACATGACTCTGATTGTGCTGTATGTCCTCTGATATACTGCCTAATGTCTCTCCAAGTAGATCAGACTGACTCTGCTGTGGTAGTGTACTAGTCGAACCTCTGTGACGTCGCTGGCGACGATATGTACCTACCGTAGACGTGGTGGCTGTGTATCTGTCAAGCCCTCATCTATCAGTATATGTGAAGCTCCTACGTCATATAGACCATACTATGAAACTGTCATAACATCTGGAGAACAGTGAGATGGTCCTGCATCATCTGGCTGCTGTGGTGTGTCTACACATGGCTCTGAAGGTCCTGCATGTGATGTAGATGAATCTGTCCGCTGAACATGAGATAACACACCATCAATGTACATCTGCATGGCTATAAATCAAGACTGCGTACTATCCGATATATCATCGAAGGCCATCAGTAGCCATCATATGTAAATGCTCATACCTTACCAACTCCTCTCTATGTGATCTCGCGACTCATAACGCATATCATAAGTAAAACCTGGTCGACCAATGTCACGCCCCAACGCGGAATATCGAGCGCAAAGGCAGTTGCAAGAAAGGTATAGAGCAGTACTAGACATCAAACCATTGCACATTGAATAATGCTAAAGTAAATCTTTCTCATTATAACTTTTCTGTGTCTAGTTACAACCACTAATATCAGAGCCATTCTACAGGGCCCAATTACATTGCAATAAAAGAAAATAACAACTAGAACTCTAAGATAACATAATGACTCAAGGGTACTCCTGGCTTCACTCTTGGTCATTCCTTCCTCGGAGTGTATGTGTCATCCTCGGTCTCACCTGAGAACACAACATCAAATAACGTAGGGTGAGCGATAACGCCCAGTAGGACTTAAATCTCAGCTCAAGCAGGCTTTAAGTAATTAATGCATTTAATGGCAGAGTATCTAAAGATAGCAGGTACAAGAGAGTCAAAATATAGCAAAATAGATAGACAATAGCACGAGAGCGAGTATAGTTTCCAAAATAGCACAAGTATCGAGTATAGCACGAACAGCAGAATGGCCATAGCACAACTAGCACAAGTATAGTAATAGCACGACGAGTATAGCACTTGTTTGTCATCTAGACATCGAGAGAGTATAGCACGTTTTGTGTTTTTGATTGTCATATAGATAGTCGAGATAGATAGCACTTGAGTGTAATGCCAAACACTCTGATCATTTAACTCCCATGGCACTAGCACTTTCGGGCGCACATCCCAGGACCAGATCGGGCCCTTTATATATGCCAAGCATTGGTTATATTGTTTATCTTTAGACAATCAGTCAATGGCCAATATAGAGTACCAAGAAGTAGATGAGAGCACTAGATGAATAGACGAGATAGTAGAGTGAACGTGAATAGACGAGCGAGTAGATTATAGATAAGAGCTAGTGGACATTGCACGTAATGCGACGAGTAATCAGGCGATAGTAACAGTGGCACAACACGCGCACTTGGTGTTGGCAGTCAGGTGGAACTCACGACCCTACCACTGGCCTTGTTATGCACAGGTCCAGAGGTCCGGCGTGATTTAAGACGAAGTGAATCTCTAATAGCCGTTTGGATCATATAGATCCCTAAAGGGAATCGTAGGTATTAGGGTACAACCGGCTCGTCGACCATGTGGGAATCCATGATCAGAGGAGACTTACGGAGGCCTTGTGCAAGAGTTCACTAGTCCGGCGAAAGGAATATCCGACGGAGAGTTCACCACAAGCCAAGTAAAGTGTGTATATAAAACATGTGCTCGACGTTCTAGAGGAATTCTAGAACAGTGGAGCGTCGATATCGGTATATAAACAACGCAAGAAACGAATACAAGTCCTTTAAAATAGGGCAATTACTATACCTTACTTCGGTAATTTACCAGATACATTATGAGATATTTTCTGCAAGATTTCAGCCATAAATGGATGGTTCAAGTGTGTGCAAGTGCAAGAGAAATCATAGATAGAAATAAGTCGTGAACATGTATTTTAAATCATTCAATATAGCACCATTTTTAAGTAGGGTTTTTACTGGGGGTATAACGGTAAGAAGGCGTAAGGATTATTAGAAAGTGACAAAAATATTTTCATGGGTTTTCAGGTAAAGCTCTGAGAAGGCGACATATGCCTGTATAGAAGGCGACAGGAGCAGAGCAGATCGCGACAGGGGGTTACACAGAAGGCGACAGAGCTGTCTTGCTCAGGCGGCCAGAACGCGACGGGGGTGTCATGTCGTTTCAGAAAGCGACAAGAAAGGCGTCGCGATGGCTTGAGAAAGCGACAAGTGGATGGTCGCAATCAGACCCAGAAGGCGACATATCGGCCTGTCGCAATCTGGTTGTCTGCACCTGGCTCTGACAGGATTCAGACCAGGCTTTGGATTGCGGGCCAACTTGAAATCAAATGATACAGGGTGCTTTGAAAAATCATAACTAATTGTATAGTGAACGAAAAATCATGAAATCAGGGCAAATGAACTAGACATGTGAGAGTACTTCCAGTAAATAGGAATTCGAGAGAGAGCATGGTTTGAACATGGTTTGAGGACGAACAAGAACAAGTAACATAGAACATGATACAGGGAATAAGATCGATTTAATTCGAGTAACATGCTCAACGAAATTTAGGCCTTTTAGGGGCAAAAGATGCCTATCATGCATCAGTATCTCCCATAAAATATGGAGGCATGAGATAGAGTATGCAAGGAGATATGAATTAAGCATGAAGGTTCGGGGTCATAAGAGTTGCAGAACATGAAAAATCAAGAACTAAAGATATACTCGATGGAAAATTATGAAACTTGAGGGTTTCGTTCCTGATAGATGATACATCCTATAGAAAAGTTTCATGGTTTATGCTTGTGAGAATGCCTACCTTGACTCGATTTAACTTCTAGGGCTAGAACTGAAGAACGGGGTTGAGAGCTTGAAAGCTTCTTCTTCCCACAATCTCCTCCTCCTTGGCCTCCCTCCTGGTCCAGGAATCCTTTGGCACGAGCTTGGGTCGGCCATGAGGGTTTTAGGAGAGTATTAGCTTCTCCTCTTTCTATTTCCTAATAGGACTCTAACTCCTATTAAATTCCGAATTTCCTCTTTCCTAACCTCCTTCCAAGCTTTCCAATCCCTATTTAGACTTGGAAGAGATCCAAATTCGTGCTAATCCTATGGGGTAGGTTTAGGAATCCAACTCCTACTCAAACTTCCTATTTAATGCATTAACTACCTCTTTTCTATTTAGGTAATAATTTAGTTACGAATTTAGGGTATTTTCCTATTATTCTCTTTTATAAATTCTTATTTTTGACCCAATAATTTCTAGAAGATCCATTAAGCAAAGCCCATTACTCTTTTCCATCTAATGGGTTTTATTTAATGCTCTGTTTAAATATCCATTTAGCCAGGTTTTAAATTCTTTATTTAAATTTTTTATTTTTCGTAAAAATTCAGGTTGCTACAACCAATGTACCGCCTAGTGATAGACCAATACCAAGCCATATACTCCACTCTACCAATACCAACACTCTCCTCATCCGGTGGTATAATGTAATCTGTCTGACGATGCCACATCTGTACAAAATGTGCAAAATATCTATCCCAATCAATATGCCCACGTCCCTTTCGGGTGACACGATCTAATGCATCAACAGGACCAGGAATATGCTGTACTCTACCAAACTGTCTATGTACTCTATCTGGAACATGCATCTCAACAATAGAAAAAGAAAGGAGAGGAACCAGAGATAACCAAAGGTGAGATGCCTGCCTAGAAACAGCTGGTAACATCTCCAATATATCAGAAGTATATGGCTCCCACCTAACCTGTATTGAAAATGCATGATGTAAGTGTAAGTGTAAGTATTGTATCCTTTTTGTACAATACAATAGGTTTCATTATGTTTACCTGGTAGTCCTCCTGATGATCAAGCTCTGATCTGTAAAGTCTCAAAACATGGCGAGGGTTATTTATCTCTACTCTTGGAACATTCCACCTATAATTTATTTGTGAGTTAGTAACATTTATATAATTAAATAGTCACACAACAATTTGAATTTACCTGTGACCCAAAGGCATGTCCTGTGCCAAAGGATGCATCGCAATATCAGGACGTCCTATGTAGTCGCTCCCAAGACCACAACTGCAAAATAAATCAAATACTTAGAAGATGCAATAAATTGTTAGAGACAAATAAATATGCATTAAATGACAATTACCTGAAGAAGAGTCAATGAACCACAAATGGCCTTGGCATCCGACTTGCATGTAATAGACAACTGACGATAGAGATAACCAAGTGTCGCACCACCCCACGAGTATCTACTAGCTCGATCTAAGTCCTCTAGAAGGGGTAGATACATAAGTGCACTGAATTTCCTGTCTTATCATTGAAAATAGTACAACCCAAAAGATGTAACATGTATGCTCGTGCATGTCGTCTAACAACCTCTTCCGATGCATCCTCTGCGATAACTGCAAATCTCTCTCGCAACCAAGATAATTTTACCGAATCTCGTTTCATCATATCTGGAACATCACCTAAAAGTGCCATGCAAACATCTGTCCAATCTAAAGTAGTGTCTCCTACAACAATATCACCATCAATTGGTAATCCCATCAAAATAGCAACATCCTGCAACGTGATACTCATCTCCCCATGTCTAAGGTGGAATGTCTGTGTCTCACTCCTCCATCTCTTAATAAGGGCAGTGATCAATGGCCAATCTAACATAATCCACTGAACCTAAGTCAAATGAAATAAACCAGATCTATGTACATATTCTACAATGCGAGGGTCAACTGGCCATGCACCTAAGCTCCTATGGTGCTCCCAACATTTAAGAACTTCTATTTCCTGAAATTTTTTTTTAAAATCTGTTAATATTAAATTTATGCACAAGTAACAACAACAATACATGAACAATAACAATACCTGGCAAGCGTAAACCAACTGTGATCTATGAGAATCCCGTGCATATAATATAGAAGTATCTACAGGACCTGGAAATTGGTCCATCTCTGCAAAGCATACATATAAAAAGAATTATAAGTATATAACCAACATGTGTAAACAAGAGACATATATATGCGTGAAAAATTATAAGTATGTGGAAACCCTTGTATAGAAGGTGCAAATGACCAAAAAACTCTCTAAAAACAAAAGACAGATTGTTCTGCATAGGTGACTGCACAACTGTCCCCGGATTTGTCAATTGAAGGGCCTCTAGATACCTGGGTAGAGTAGCATATGATGATTCCCAACTGCCGAAGATTTGTTTCATAGCCAAACATTTTGCAATCCATACTTTCTTATATGAAATTTCAACATGATATTCATCTAGTATTCTTCTCACAATCTCTTCTGGAGTATTGTTAACTTTGTCTTCACAGCTGACAAAATCAACCTTTGAACAAAACGAGATGTGCATTGGCGATTGAAACTTTGCAATATTGGATTCACACATGTATGAGGTCCAGCATATTTTGTTACTTTGAAATTTTAAATCCCTTGACAACTATGCATGAACCCTCCATGCACATGTATCATGAATGCATTGAACTGTAATCATCTTCGTGTGACTTCGTGTCACCTTATATTGGACACTATGTTTAACTGAATATGTTTACAATGCATATATCAAATTCTTCTTGTTTGTAAAAATTTGTCCAACATGAGGCTCTACACCCTCTAAAGTACAAGGTACATCTATCCCTTCATGAGAATTATTCATTGTGGCTTCATCTATCCAGTGATCAGAAGTGAATACATCTGGAGGGTCTTGCTCATATTCAATTTCTGTATTATTAACCCTGGCAATATCAAATAATAGTTCATCATCTCCTTCTTCCATATTCTCATTGTCATCTATATCATCTTGTGAATCTATTTCATCTTCTTCATCCTCCTCAATCACATGTTCTTCTGTTACATGGTGCCTATATATCAATCAAATATGACACAAGATTTATGGTATGTTATGTGAATACATCAAAATAATTTATGAGGATGATGAAATCACATACCCTGATGAGCTCGCACTATGAAAAGTATGTGAAGGATCAGTAATTGGCATGAAAGGATACTGTGAGGATCCACCTCCACGGCCAATAGACCTCCAAATAAAGATTATAAATGTTAACAAAATTTAATCACACTAATATATATTTTGTACAGTTATGGGAGACAACTCACCATGGGTTATAATCTGTAGGTAAAGTGTAGTCATATGATTCATACCGGACATCTCTCTCATTAGCAGAATAAAATCCAGTAGAATCAACATCATCATTCAACATATGTGTGAAGTGTCCAGTTGGTTGTTGATACTCATAGTGTTGAGTATTCAAGTTGTCATCAATATGACCATGTATTTGCACTTCATCGTTGCCTTGAATAGATATATTATCTATATCTTCCTTCTCCAAATATATTGTATAGTAGATACATGAGAAGGATACAAATCGAACATGCTTTCAACAGTTTCATCATCTTCAACTCTCACTGCAATATATTCACCCATAGAAGTAGGCCACTTGCTGTTATACCAATCTTAACATGTTTTTCGTCATATTTCGTCAAGATATATAACATTCTCATCAACTCAGTAAAACTTGTGTCTTTCTTTACACGTAAAATGCGTACAATACCTCCTTCATATTGAGGTTTATGATCCTCAATATGTAAGACACCATCATAATAGCACATTAAAGAAATGTTGGAACTAGTCATATCTGCCATTTATAAGATAAATAAATTACATATGTCAAATAAGAATATTTAAACAAATCACATTTGTTAAATAGGAATAATTAAACATCAATTTCATATATATCTAACATTTAAAAATTAACATCAAATAATATAATAAAAATATTAAATATTTTAATAAATAGGTTACCTGCTTCTTCTTCCTAGTCGGCGGCCGGATGGGTAGGTGGGGGAAAGGGAGGAGGAGGAGGAGGGAGGAGGAGACAGTGGGGGGTGGATGTGAGAGGGAGGGGTGAGATGGGGCGGCTCGCGGCTGGGTGAGATGGGGCGGCGCGCGGGGGGGGGGGGGTGGGGGGGGGAGTGAGGGGAGAGAGTGGAGATGGGGCGGCACGAGCTGGGGCCGGCGGCGCGGCGAGCGGCTGGGTGGGGGGGAGGTGAGGGAGGAGGAGAGAGTGGAGATGGGGCGGCGCGAGCTGGAGTTGGCGGCGGCGAGGGTTGCTGCGGTGAGTTGGGGGCGCGGCGAGCAAGGCAGCAGTGAGGAGGGGGTTTCGGCACACGAGGGTGAAGGGGTTTCGGGCTGGTGGGGGGGGGGGGGTCTTTAAGGAGGGTGTCGGCATTGAGAATGCCGACTCCAAAGTCGGCATTCTCAATGCCTACTGCCGACTTTGGAGTCGGCATTCTCAATGCCGACTTTAGTGTCGGTGTTGGGAATGCCGGCTCGGCGTTGAGAATGCCGGCTCCAAAGCCGGCATTGCCAATGCCGACCTTCTTCTCGCACCGGTCCCTCGGTGACTATTTTGAAAAATATTTTTTAATGTAATTATTTAAATAAATAAATAATATAATATGATTATTTAAAATAAAAAATCCTTCCAACCGTGAACATAAGAGTAGATAATATCCTCTCTCTCTCTCCTTCTATCAAACGGAGGTACATTTGAGAAATATTTATTACATTGATATGGTAAAACATCTCTTGTGAATTATTTGTTAAGTAATTTTATTTATTAAAAAAATTGATAAAATTTTTAACTAATAAAATTATTTAATAAATAATTCACATGAGATTTGTTACCATTCTAAGTTGATAACAAACATTTCTCAAAAATATTATGACTTGATATGTTTGACGACCTAACTCTCTATTGTAAAGGGAGTTTGCAGACTTAAGTCTCATCTTCTCTTTTCATGTAGTAGGAGGTGGATCTAAATTCAAGGGTGCAAAAGTTTATGGGAAATGAGACTTACATGCTTGAGCACTCTCTGTAATTAACGGGTTCTTGGAAGATTAAATTTTCTGCCGCATAATCTCCAGACTAAATAGCCTTCCCATAAGACAAAGTTGCCACGCGTTTGTAGAAAACAATCTCTTATACAGAAAGAGAGATACTTGAAAAAAAAAATGTGGACTCTCCGTGCTCACTCCCACAGTGGCTCGCCGCGTCGCGGGGGAAACTAGCTAGGTTCGCCGGACAAGCTCTGATTGCAAGATGAGACATCGCAGGCAGGGGCGTGGTCCCAAAAAAACTACGTTCATGGCCGTGTTGGATTCAGCCAACAAAGAGCTCGTAAAGATGGGAGGAAGACACAAGAACGACCACGGCGCCAGGGGGGGTGGAGGAATCGGGCGTCCCGCCCAACCAGGGTCCGCCAGGAAGGACCGCGTCACACGTGTCCCCGAACTGAGGACGTCAGCGATCTGATGTCACAGCCGGTTATTCTTCATGCCCCGCTCTTATTTGTCGAGAAATACATTTCTCATATTAGCATAGTTTTGGGGATATGTATATAACAGATATTTTTCATGATTCTCCGTATCGTTCGGATCGATTGTTTCGTATTTTTTGTGATATGATATTATACCGTATAATACCGTTAAAATGCGATGAAAAAATAATTTGTTTGATTTTTTTAGTGTTCATTTAATATTCACACAATTATTTAGTATTTATTTAATATTGATGATATAATCATGAACTCTTACAAGTCAAATAAAATACTCATATCGTCGTCCTCAAGTTTCTATCTTTCTTTAAAAGGTTCAGTCTTCTTTTCTAACTCTTCCATTGACCATATATATGAAAAGTTACAAATTAACACCATCTTTCTTAACATGTAAATAAGAATATTTAATAAGTTCTTATCTAATCCTCCTTATCATAAGGAGCATGTATGTCCATAAAATCTTCATAGTAAGGGATATAATTTGTATCTCCAAACAACATCACATTACATGTACTCTTCAAAAAGCTCAAATAATCAGCGTAAGACATGTAATTTTTATATAGGTCTTGTTGCATACTATGATATTCTATATATTGACGTGTTCCTTGATGTACTATTGTAGGCCCTGGTGGTGGAGCGATTGAAACTTGCATGTACAAACTATCATCACCATATTAGTATCTAGAGGCATAATAGTCACCATACCCATGATTTTGTCCATATGGATCCAGCTGTGTATGTCCTAAAAAGAAACTGTGACCCTCATTTACAGCTTCAGATGTTATGTCATCCTGTGTGTTCAATCTCTCAAAATCAGATAGAATCTCTTAATAACTGTTTCTGTCTACAGGACCTATATGTCGTCCTTTGCCATTTGCTTTTCACCTTCTTACTGTGCTTAGTGGAGCACCATAATATTGACCGTCCTGGGTAGTATACGTGAACTCCGACGGAATGACATAAAATATAATATGACATTAAGAAATTAAAAAAGATAGTAAATTATACTTAAGACATAACCACTTATATAAAATATAATTATCTTAATTTTAAAATATTTTTATATTATTAATAAAATTATGGTACTATCTTTGATTGTGTACACTTCGACGATATTCTATTCTAAAAATAAAATCAAATATGAATTTATCAGAATTATTAGAAAAATATACTGATTCTAAAAATATAAATATAAGGAATTATTGATGCATAGATGTTAATATTAAGTCGACTTAATATTTTTGGGATACTTTTTACTTTGATAAAAAATTAATTAAAAAAATTAAACTAAAATTATTATAATTTATATCATCTCTTAATTAACTTATATTTGAAATTTCATCTCAATTAGACATCATTTAAATCCCTTAGATATGACGGATGTGAGAGGGGAAGGAAAAAAAATAGATTCTGCGGACCAAACCGTACTGATCCGCAGCGTGCCACGGCTTGTCGTAGTGACAATCCCGGGTCACCCCATTGGATTGACCCAACTGTGCCATGACTCGCACAGTGCGGTTTGATCAACTGTGATATTTTCCAAGTGATTTATGGGGAGAAAAGCTTACTCTACTTGAAGAAGTGCAGTAACTGCAATCCACGTAGGATTGCAGCCCATGTGGCGCCTTGTTGGGCGCTAAGTATTTTTTTTTTTTTTTGAAATCTAGCCTTTCTATTTTGGAGCCCAACCCTCTATTTTGGAACCCAACTTTTTTATTTTGGAGCCTAACATTCTGTTTTAGAGTCTAACTTGTCTTCTATTTTGGAGCCAAACTATTTTTTTTTCTTGAAACCTAACCTTCTATTTTAGAGCTCAACCCTTCTATTTTGGAGCTCAACTTTTTTATTTTGGAGTCCAACTTATCTTCTATTTTGGAGTCAAATTATTTTTTGGCTCTAAAATAGAAAGTTAGACTCCAAAATAAAAATGTTGGGCTCTAAAATAGAAGGGCTGGACTCCAAAATAGAATGATTAAATTAAAAAAAAAATCAACAAGACGTCACATGGGCTACGATCGTACGTAGATTGCATTTACTACACTTCCTCAAATGCAGTAAACCTTTCTCGATTTATGGGTGTCTAACTTTTCACTTTGTTTAGCGTGGGAGTTCAAGATTATGTCATGTCTCTTATGTTTGTCATGTTTTATGTGTTCTAAAAATTAAAAATACGGTAAAAATATAAGCACATATCTATAATTATATTGAATTAGAAAATTATTTATTATAAAATATATCTTGCAATAAAATTGATGTGAATTATTTGACAAATAATTTTATTAATTGAGAAACTGACAAAAAAAATTCTCTCTCTTTCTCAACCAATAATTAATTTGTCAAGTAATTTATATTAACTTTATTATAAGACGTATCTTGCAACAATTACAAAATAGTCTTTTAATAAATATTTTTTATTAAAATAAAAATGTATGTCGTACCAGTAGTAATTTTATGAGACTTTTTAAATGAGTTGGAGAGTCCGATAATTTAGCGCATTAGGTGGAGAGCCGCCGAAGGAACCTAAATCGTAGACCGAAACCTCGCACTAGACGACAAAGGCCGGCGAGAATATAATCCCCGCCACCACCTCCTCTCCCGAAAGTTTGAGCAACCCCTCCTCCTCCTTGATCGTCTTTGCCCCAGACATCTCCTCCACAACTCTCCACTCCTCCAAACCACCTTCACATCGCAACCTTCTTCTATTTCACTGAGGCGTTCGAGCTAGTGAAGCGTAAGACTAGCAAGAGAGAAGCCGGAGAGAGAGGACCATGACGAATCCAGAGGCGCTGCTCCCGCCGGGCTTCCGGTTCCACCCCACCGACGAGGAGCTCATCCTTTATTACCTGAGGAACCAGGCCACCTCCCTGCCTTGCCCGGTCTCCATCATCGCCGAAGTCGATATATACAAGTTCGATCCATGGGATCTACCAGGTGAAAGGACATGCCCCCAACAACCCTGATGAACTAACTGTGGGCCTTGGTAACCAATCTTGTTAGTCTTCTTCTTGTTCTCTTTTACATGGTTGCTGATCGGATTGTTATCCGTGGATACGGTGGGGTGTCTATCCATGGCGTTGGTGCAGGCAAGGCCATGTTCGGGGACAGAGAGTGGTACTTTTTCAGCCCGAGGGACCGCAAGTACCCGAACGGCGTCCGGCCGAACCGGGCGGCAGCGTCGGGTTACTGGAAGGCGACGGGCACTGACAAGCCGATCGTGACGTCGGGCCCGAGGAAGGAGAACATCGGGGTGAAGAAGGCGCTGGTGTTTTACAGAGGAAAGCCCCCCAAGGGGGTCAAGACCAAGTGGATCATGCACGAATACCGATTGGCTGAGAGACCCGATTCCACCCACAGCAGGCCCATGAAGCACCGAGATTCCATGAGGGTGAGATTAACCTCCTCTTACATATATGGGGAGGGTGCCGTAACGTCATAATTAATTAACACCTCACTCCACCCCAACCTAGCATCCCCAATTGTATCATGAATGTTTCATGCGTACTTGTCCTCTCTGTAGCTAGGCGTTTTTATGTATTTATATAGATAAAATAAATTATGCATGCCTGCGTGCCAAGTTGATATTTGTAGGCGGGATGAATATTAGGTGGGATAAAAATTCGAGTGTAGATAGAAGTTTCGTCTGTAATTTAAGACAATTTTTTTTTAAAAAATTGAGATTGTTGTTAATTGTCGTCTTGCAACTTTGTTCTGAGTTTGAATCCGTGGATCATGTCGGCTCGTGACATATTAGTTTTCTGCTTCTCGCTTTCCTAAGACTATGTGTGCACCCATAACTTAGCGCATCGTTAATTACACACGTATAACTTTCCAGATGTAGCATAAGTTGGCCGTAAGCTTAGGTATACATGGCGATCCTTGTTAAAAGAAAAGAAGTATACATGGCGATCCTTGTTGAAAGAAAAAAGGCATACATGCATGGCGATAACTTGCAACTCTAATGGGGCGCTTGTCTGTTATTCCTGCTTTCTGTATGTTGCAGCTAGATGACTGGGTACTCTGCCGGATCTATAAGAAATCCAATAACCCTTCCATTTCATCATCCGATGGCGACTACGAGGACACCAACTCGGAGGACGCGTACTTACCGCCGGGCCCTGGCGGCGGCGGTCGCTCTCAGAATGATGTAAAGCTGCCGAAATCTTCCTCCCTGAGCCAACTGCTCGATGATGCTGACTGGTCGCGCCTACTTTATGAGAACCCGTCTGAGGGGGTCACCCCAGAGCTCGGTTCCCACCTGGGTCAGGCGAACAATATGAACCACCTATCCTTTCTCCACGGTGGTGGTAACATCGCCGTCAGCTTCTCGTCGCCACTGAGGCCTGCCCCCATGGAAACCCCGAGTTCATTCGTCATTGGAAACTCCCTCAGGCGGCAGAGAACGACGTGGGACTTCACAGAAGACCCTGGAAACCCCTTGCTTCCGCCTACTAAGAAGCAAAGCAGCCCATACACCCCCAACTACTCCATCAATCTTGCCAATCCGGCCGCCGTGGACAGCAACACTTCTCCTCAGTGCGACGTGCTTGGGCAAAATTTCCTACAGCAGCAGATGCTGTTGAACCCTCACCTGGGACTCCAATAAGCTTCTTCTTTAGGTGATGCCAAATAACGTGACCAGGGAAAGGCGCGAAATTGAAGACTAGAAGAGTGTAGGAAGGCCTAACTGCATGGTTGAATACATTCCCGGAGCTCCTCTTGTACAGCAGATAATTCATATATCCTTTGTTTTATGAGCCCCACATGAACGACATTCATATGGAGCTTGAATGGCGTCGGAAAGTGCAGGATGCCATAGTGAGAGCTTTAGAACAAACCCGGCCCTTGCATGCAGGAGAAGTATGTATAGATATTTATAATTAGGTACATTTTTTCACATTATGTATGGGGCTGAATTAGATGACCGTATTCGTAGGTGTGGTTTGAGTCAGGTGTAATTACTTTTTTTCTTCTGCTTGAATAAAAGGCAAGGGATCACTGTACTGTACAACCCATGATTTGGACAATTATAGCTGTTCAACGGGTCCTCCGTAATCTGACGTACAAATGATAGATAGTACATTTGATGGCTGATCATCCTTATCTATATAGCATATGTACCGGCCTTGTCGATCCTTTGCGTCACTGCAGACCCCATGAAAGCTAATTAGAGGACATGTCATGATGTTGTTCTACTTATCGGTTTCTTGAAAGGACATAACACCTTGTTCAAAAAAAAAAGAAAGGACATGACACTCTCAAATTTAGGAGGGGAGAGGGGATCAGCGAAAGAATTTTGGAATATACTCTTCAGTAGGACAACAACTGCTGCCGTAACCTGAGGATAACTTTGTGCTGTAGTCAAATACACGCCCCCTACTTTATCCAGTGGACTTAGACCATGGCCAACGAAGTTGACAAACACTGCCTGGTAACCGTGTGCTTAATTAATAAGATTATAACAAGCGTGAATACTATAATCCGTGTTTTACCTTTAATCACTCCATACGAAGGATAAAGACGAGACAAGAGACAACTCTTGCTTAGCATATGATTACCTCAGCAAATAATTAAGTTGGTTAATTATGATAAATATATTCATGTGTTGGCGGCTGATCTTTCAGTGGACAACTTGTAGGCGGAAAGCTCGCCCAGGGCATGGCCACCCAAAATTTATGGAGGATGAGGCCATTAATTTGTCTGTCTCCGACCGAGGCGTGTCCGTATGCTTATACTAAACATTATCGAGGAGTCCTATTCCTACGTACGTACGTACGTCGATAAAGCTCGGCGTTCCTATTCCTAACCAACTTCGTCTTCGTTTCCAACCACCACTCATATGGAATACATCACGAGAACCTGATGCTTACAAAGTTATGGGTCACGAGCACCTGGGATCACACCCAAAACTTATGGCCCGACACGTTGAAGCTAAGAGCTATTATTAGAATTTGCTTTGAGTTATTACACTTGGAACAATGTTTATGCATGTTGTCCACATGTTAAGTGGACGTACTGTGACGAAAACATGAATGTCCTGAGCCGCCGTAAGTTTGGTACCATGCCAGCGGTTCGTGGCCCATAACTTTGTCAGCAGCTGGTTTAATGTGCATGTTTAATTTGAATGAGGAACTCTCGCAACAACGATAAATAGGTTAGGGGCCACGCGCACTGACGTACGTAGGTCACCTCCAAAAGCTAATATAAATTATACATGAGGCTACGTCCCTAGGATTGATTAAGAAATTCATACGGGATTAAACCATTCCGTGACATTTCTGAAGCTGAATATTAAACTGAGTGAAATTTCAGCAATAAAGTAATTTATCACTAACCAAATACCAAGTGACACGTCAAAAATGTGAAAAGTATTTTGGTCCCATGCATCGTGTAGAGGAGTGATATGATCGTGGTTGGAGGTGTGAATGTGAGTGGCAATGATCTGCGGTTGGTGCTGAGGTAATGCATGGCAGCTAATGACCTGACGGCAAATACGAAGTCCACACTATATCGCATCACATTTTATATGGCATGACACAGACCAATGAAAAAAATTGTTGGGCAAGGCACTTCAATCCAATCACTTCCCCCAAGTTCTTAATAATGTGACTCTCTTTCATCATTTTGAATCGAGATCAGATGAGAAAATAGAAAAGAAACAATCACACAAAAATATAAGAAAATTTTTTATGTGGTTTGGAAGTGGTACATGTTCCTCTATGTCTATAGTCAAAGCAAGATTCCGATCCGGAAAACAAATTATGTCATGTACAATGAAATTTGCCTCCTTTCTATACTGGGCCGGAGACAATGTCACATATCAACATGTCCAAGGCGTCAATACCTTATTTGTTATATACATAGATTTTTTTTTTTTGGAGCTCAACACATTGGAGAGATCAAACTTCACTTTCTATCAATATTCTTGATTGCCTAAGTTGATTCGCATGTATACATCGCACTTTGAATAGTTCAGGCTCCATATTTCAACATAAGTACATAGCAAATCGTTATCTATATTGTTATTAACAGCTTGCTGAAAGAGTATGGGATAAAAAATCTCATCTTAATTCCGTAACTACGCAAGCTGACAAATTTAATCAATTGATACATACATGTTTATATTTGAATGAAACATCAGCTGCAGAGGCGAAATAATATAAACAGATTCGTCGTGGAAATTGTGAGAAAAAATATCTCCTAATCAAAAGAGAATGTGCGCGAGAGATTACTGATATATGCAAATATATTATGATCTTTTTCTTGGATCGAGGCAAGAACTGGATTCTCATGAGGAAATTTAAAACTATGTCGCATTTAGATGTCTTGTCAGCGATGTACGTGCACCTGCGTGTCCTAAGTAATCCGGATGCCGGAAAAACGTCATTAAGTTGGTGAGCTCGGTGTTGCTTGCTCGACAATGACTTTTTATGCTTTGGGAGCCTGGCGTGATATCCGGCGGATGTATCTGAAGTTTATGAATCTGGAGCATGGCTTAGAGGATCTGATGCTTTTTGTTTCTTTTGTTGAAGGTTTAAAATTTCAGATTCAGATGGCCCAGAGACCTTGCTTACAATTAATTAGGACATAAGGCATATGATTATCCGAAGGCGGATAAGTGCGTCTCTTCTTTGTCTTAATTTATGGGTAAGTAGAGTCTTCTTTGAACTGTCTCAACTGTGAGATGTCCACAATGATAAAAAGTCAAAGAAAATCTGTTCAAAGGATTGGCATCCCTTTCTCATTTGAGCTGATGTATCCTATTTTTATCATGGTTTAAATGACAAAGCGTCAGTTGACTTGAGTATTAATGCGAGGTGCGTTTTACAATTATCTTATGTTTTTAAAAGGCTGTGTGGTACCCTTTTTCAAGAATTCGACTTGGATGACAGTATAATACCTCAGACTCGAGAACGCAATCCAAAGTTTGGTACTTCTGGGTTCATTTTATTTTAAGAACTTTAGGCCCGTCGTCATTATTTGACGTTGTGATTCCGAAGTTGTCTGACCTATGTGATGGGCCTAAGGTCTACCGCCAGGATTTGCCTACCGTTTTTCGTGTCCAATATGACCCACTATGCGCGCAATCCCGGCTCGGCCCAGCCGAAAACTTCTTTCCAGCCCATTGAGGCAGGTCGCTGCGGGCTGCTTCCTGTCCGATGCAGACAAATACGTGCTCACGATTTTGCCATCGTGATCGAAGAGGAGGAAACCAAGCATCCAGAATTGATCCGTGGCAATGCAAGAGATCATCTGTGCGCTCGGAAATGGTGCATGAATGTATCTGGGAATCCACCGGCGACTTTGTGGTTCCGTGGCTCGCTGGACCAGCAGCAATGAGGGGAATTCTCTCACAGTTGGCACTCGATAACGAGGGATCGATGCACACGCCGCCGGTCGTATCACTCCCCGCCCCCTCCCACCAATCTCCTTCGCCCTCTAGCTGCCTTGCACGTCACTCCGTGTCGCGGGGGTTCGTACGTAACTTTGGAAGAAATGCACTCCGTCGACAGCGCCGTACGACGACAGCTCGTGATGGGCACCGGTCGGCGGGTCGCGGAGGAGGACCAGCTGCCTCAGGCGCCGAGAGGGTCCACCATTTTCGCGTCGTTCGGGGACCGGACAACAGAGAGGACGGAGAGAGAGAGAGAGAGAGAGAGGAGAGAGAGAGAGAGAGAGAGAGAGAGGGGCACTCACACATACCTGTGTATCGAACATTGAGTCGCCGACATGGGCTGGTGGGCGTGGGGTGGAGGGAGGGGGGCGCGATCTCTCTGCACATGGCGACGCGCGCGGGTGGTCCTACGAAGTGTGTGATGTTGACACGAAACGGCCGCCGCTGCAGTGTTGCTGTGGCGAGCGCAACATCCCCCGATCATCGCCACGGAGGCGTATTCAGGCTTGGTTAATTTGTTTTGTGCCGTCCCGGCGGGATGCTCTGCCTTCGCCGGGTGAGACAGTTCCCGGTTTTACGTCTTTGGCCCGTGGGTCCTCGGTGGCGCCCCTCCCGCGGCATGGATGACGGAGGAAGCTGGAGGGCACAGGCTTTATGTTACGCGCATGGATGGTGGATGTGAGACCCGCGTGGGACGTTTGTGTTCAGGACTCAGGTCTGAGATGATAGTGTGTCCATGAACAATGTTTCTAGTTACTGGGAAGAAGTCTTCTGCCCGGCGTTAAACATGATCGAAAGGGCTAACTAGCCAGTCCAAGACGTCATCTAGCTAGCCAGCGAGGTAGCTAGGATGATGCATCCAATGAACCGGCAATATTCACAGTGCAACGTCTGTTGGTAGACTCCATTAGCTGGATTTCACAAATCCGAATTTGTTGATTACCCACAGATAAACCCAATCAGACACCTGCGAGATGGGTGCGAAGCCATAGCAATGCATATACGACCTCCTCTCCATATCCGTGGTACGTGGTACCAAGGTGCCTTCTTTGTAACTTACCCTTAGACACGGGACATAGTTCGGCTTGGGACACGATGGGCAAAGACATGGTCAGAGAGTTCTGCACCATTAATCTTTGGGCCATCATGTCAACCAGTGGCGGAGTCAAAAATATTTAGAAGGGGGCAATTAATAAGATAATTGTTGATGGATACTCAATACAAGAGGGGCAATTAATAAAGTTAAAAAAATCTTCACATGTCTAACATAAGGAGAATTTTTATGTAAAAAAATTAAGGAAAAAAAATTATACACAAAAATAAGGGGGGGGGGGGGGGGCAATTGGCCCCCCTGGCTCCGCCACTGATGCCAGCGTTGTCCACGTATACCAGCTACTCATTGCCTTCTAATTACGAGGAACAATAGTAGAGGTGAGCTAGCTAGCTAGCATGTGATGCGGCCCCCTCCGAGCCAGTCATATTTATGTTCTTCCTTTTGAAATAATTTCGACAGATCCGTGGAGGCAGAGGCCCAGTTCATAAAGGCTGTTGTTGTGGGAGAACAGCAGCGGATGGTGGTGGTGCTGCGTCCATTATTGGGATGGGCCTCGATTGGTGGTCATCCCCACGTCGACCTTCTGAAACCTCTAGTCCACGATGTTCTATGTCGGAATCTCGTTGCTCGCCTTTCGTGGGGGCATGCCCCGGTCCCCGCATGGGTTGTGATTATGTAGGACGCAGATTGGGAGATAAAGATCCAAAAAGGTAAGCCTGCTTGCTGTCCCACTTTATATGCCGACACGTACGTGTGTGCGGACATGCTACCATGTCCCATGAGATTCTCATCGATCTTCCAAGTAAGTCTTTGTTTAGGGCGATGCTATATGGTCTTGCTCCTGTAGCTTTGCTCACTCTCGATCTTCTGCTGCTGAGTGAGTTCTTCCGAGGGAATTTTGTGGCTGCAGTGTTCGAGATTCTATTCTTCATTTTCTTTCCCTCATATTCAACTATACATTATCTCACTTCGCAAATCAACACATCTGTCGTCATCATATAGAGCTTGTAGAGACCTGCTTTTCACAAGGGACGTCATTGTTCAAATGTCATCTTTTGTAATTGTGCAAAGCGAAAGATTTAATTTGAATTCATGTATGAGTGCTAGATCTCAACAAGTGGTGATGTTTTAGGAAAGAATTTATTCACTTTAAAAGACCTATGAGTTTAGAATAATCATAGGAAGGAGGAAACACTACAAAAAAATAAGATTTGTCAACGGCTATATATCAGCGGCTACAAAGATCCACTGACATGATTGACATTTCTCAACAGTTAAAAATAGCTATTGGCATAATGATTATTTGTCAGCAACTACTGTAGCCGTTGACAAAGTCATAGCCAAATGACGAGTATATAAACGGCACCTAACCATGACCACTGACATAAGTTCGACATTTGTCAACGACTAAATTTCGCCGTTGATGTAATCGATATATGTCAGCAGCTAACTTGGGTTAACGTTTATCAGCGGCTTAAGTTAGCCATTGACAGAAGACATATTTTGTCAGTGACTTTTATTAGCCGTTGATGTAAGTTAATCATATGTCAACGACTAAATTTATCCGCTGAGAAAATTCGATATTTGTCAACAGCTAGTACAAGCCGTTGACAAAACCTTAACCTAGGTCAACGGCTTGCTTTAGCCACTGACATATATTTCAACTACATAAAAGGTCCACCCCCCTGCTCACTCTCTCCTACCCCAGCTAGTTCCTCCCTGACGACACCCTCCTCCAAATCGGTGGCGATTTAGACGACTTCTAGAGGCTCAAGGTGTTCCGCCCCTACTCCCCAGGCAACCCACTAAACCTCAGTGACTAGGAGGAGCTCGGGGCCCCCAAACTCGCGCCGGATGCTAGTATGCCACCAACCTATATATACAGTCTTTCTTCGATCATCGAGGATCGAAAAGGGACACTGACTATCATATATAATGGAGACCTTAACTCATTTTTGTGTGAGTAATCGAATGTGTCAATCAATACGTGATTGATATGATTAGAGTAACATTTATTTTTATTTATATATATAATGATTGAGTACAACTCATTGTCAGATAGTTAACCTACCTGTCCGATCTTCATTGATGTATAATATGATTGATCCAATATTAATATATATCATTCTCTCCATGTGCTTTTGTGTGCACGTGACATCTTTATGATCTATAGTTTTAAGACTTCATCCACATGTATTTGGTGCTCCATTTTCTGGCAAAGAGGAAACTAGGCCCCGTCCCATCCATCACACCATCCCCGAGAACCGGCGAAGCGGCTTGGCTCTCCTCTTGGGGTAGGGAGTTTTCCTTCTATGCGCACTGCAACGTCGCCACTTCGCATGTAGTTTGATCATCTGTCCAATCTAGATGCACCTCCGCTTCCATATCCAAAAGTTTGTCTTCGATGTTGGCGGGCCATCATCCTTAATTCAAATGTCGTGGTCGTGCTGCATCACGCATGCATGTAGGCCCGTGTTAGCTCAGTAGTCAGATGCCGGAAATATCATGATACCGCATCAATACTACCGACACATGCACTGCATGTGGCATATTTTTTATTTACTTTTAATATATTTATATTTCAATAATAATTATATATTGTAAAAATAAAGATTATTTTGTTAGTAGTAATTTAAAATTAAAATATGCTCAATATATTTTTCATCCATCCAAAGACATTGCCAATACTTATAATTATTTAATGATATTTAAAAATATATACTTAAGTATGGTATTGTATTTTATCGAATTTATGTCAACAACTATCATAAATACTTAACACATGCACAACACCCTCTTCGTCATATATTTGAGTGTAAATTTTATACTAATAAATATATAATCTAATATATGTAAATAATCATAGTTATGTATGTTTAAAATATATTCAAATATGGTATATATTTAGTCATATATATCTAATAATATTTAAAAGTATATATTTAGTCATATGTATAATTATTTAATTATTTAATCAAATTATGTCAATGGCTCCATTTGGCCGCTGACATAGCTGCTAACATATCTCCCTATTAACCCGGCCCCATTACCCTCCACGCAAAACTCTCTCCCCGTAGTTAACTCATCTCCGTCCCGAACCCTCACTTGCGCGCAGTGATCACCCCACCTCGCTCCGTCTCCGCCGTCGGCTGCCTTCGCCATTGACCGCCTCCGCCTTGGCTCTCCACACCGTCCACCTCTGCCCTAGCTCTTTGCCTTCGGGCCGACTGCCTCCCCTAGCCTCTGTCACCGACTGCCTCCGGCTAGCTGCGGCTGCCTCCTGCTCTCCGGTCAGCTCCCTCTCTCATATGGTAGGAAGTCGCGGGGGGGGGGGGGCAACCCCATTCCCCTGGCAAGTAGGACCCTAAGCACATGCCAGCTGTGGATGGCCATGATACCATCTCCACATTTTTTAGGCCCCATGTGTTTGTTCATTACCGGTTGGCTAAGCCCATATTTAGAAGTGTGCCCCATGTATATATATGTGCACTTAATCTTTTTCCTAATTGTACAACACTTTCATTCTTTCAACATATGTTTTACTTTGATTTGAGAACAAATATCGTCATCATATCATGTAAATAGGTCCATACGTATAGGACAAGATAGGATGAAGCAACTATGATCCATATATTGCAGCATGTACGAACCTAGTTAGTTTATCGACTATTCCTCATTTGATTACTGAGTATTAATACTGTATGCATGGAAAGGACAAACAAAATATGGTCTCCTTGTTGGCCCTTTTGGTATGGCAGCAAGCTAACCTAGAGGGGGGGGGGGAATAGGTTTTCTGAAGTCTGAAATAGAAACTTAAACATAGAAAATTAACACTTCAAAGTTTGGTTAGTTTAGTGTGATAAAGAGTAGCAGTGTGGAAGTAAGTAAACAATCACACAAATAATACAAGGGATTTATCCTGGTTCAGCCCTTCCACATGGAAGTCCTACATCCAGTCCCCAAGCAACCTCTTGGGATTTTACTAACCAAGGGTACAGTCCCCCTCAAGGACAATACAACACCAGCACCCCAGCTGGTCTTCTTTTCTTTCCCGGCAAGAAGGTAGCCCACTTCTCTTACAGGTAAAGATCCAACTCTTGGTACAAACCCAGTGCAGTTCTGCTAGACACTAACCCCTAGTTAAGTCTACACTGTATACAGTCCTACAGCTGGACATAAGTCTTTCTTAGAAAGAAAGAACAAAGCTGAGAGTTGGAACAAATGAAAACTAACTAAAAGAACTCTCAGCAAAAAGACTCTCTCCCTAGATTACAAAGATGCACACAAAGAGAGTGAATAGAGGAGAAGGAGCTTGAAGCTTGAGGGCTTCAAATGCTTGACACTTCTTCTTGGGCTCAGGCTCTTTCTCTCTTTCCTTGAGTGTATGTGGCGATGAGGTTCCTTACTGGTTGTACACTCCTTCAAAGATTTTCAGGAAAACTTTGTTTGTTCTTCAGCCATGATCCATCTTTATATGAGCAATTTGAATATATCCGTTGAAGGGATCTGTGGAGTCCTAGCCGTTGCTCATTTCTTTCAGATGGTGGTCTTCGAGGTCTGTAAGCATAGAAGAAAGTTTAGCATAAAGAGTGTTTATGATAAATGGTGCGTACCACTGTGTTTCTGCTAACATGCTGAAAATAGTAGTTCATATCTTTTTCTGACAAGACTCTGAAACATGCATTCAGCTTTTTCTGTCAGAAGATTTGACTCTCATTAGGCGCCAAAAAGCACTTAAACAAACTGTGTTTAAATGAAGTGAATCGTTGTTTAAGTTACTTATCAAATCGTTATACTTATAAGACTTAACAAAATGATGTGAGAAGCAAATCGTTGTGAATCTTATCAAATCGTCATGACTAGAAAATCGATGTGCAACTTATCAAATCATTATGAGAACGAAATCGTTGTCTCACTTATGAAATCGTTATGAGAACCAAATCGATATGAGAAAAATCATTGTTCTCACTTATGAAATTGTTATGAGAACCAACCGATATGGAGCAAATGCGTGTTCTCACTTATGAAATCGTTATGAGAACCAATCGATATGAGAGAAAATTGTTGTGCTCATTTATGAAATCGTTATGCGAGCAAATCGTTATGCTCACTTATCGAATCGTTATAAGCCCTAAATGAATCGTTATGCGCTTATAAAATCAATTAAACCAAAATCGTTGTAGTGCTTATAAAATCATTGTGATTCTTAACAAATTGTTATGGCTTCTAAAGAAGTCGATGTGCCAAGTCATTGTGAAGCAAATCGTTGCACTACTTAAAGAATCGTTATGAGATTGATTTCTTAGCAAATCGTTGTAGGTCTTGTAATTTGGCACTTGACTGCAATCGTTGTTATGGATTTAGACATCGATTTTATCATTTTAGTGCTCCATATTGCATCAATGAGAGACTCAGCATTTTTTGCTATGAGATTGATGCGATACAGATGAAAACAAAATGTTCAATTTAAGTTACATCATAAATTTTGTTAGCACCAAAATATGAAGGTAATAAAGAATGGTTCAACAATCTCCCCCTTTTGGTGATGACAAAATTTATGAGAATTTTCTGACAAAATACTTAAACAATGGAGAGGTTTCAACAATCTCCCCAAATACACTTAAAGCATAGAAAAATATAGAAAATTCATACAAACTCTCCCTTTTGTCACTAACCAAAAAGGAAGGATCTTACCATGCATTTCTCTCCCCTTGAGAGAATTTCTTACCATAGAGGGGTTCAACAATGATTGACATTAAAGAATAACTCCCCCTTAGTGAAGGCTTGTAACGCCCCAGAAATCAAGTGTTAAGAAATGGGAATAATGTGGTTAAAATACATTAGGATTGTTATTAAATTGTGATAACTGGAAGTTAGGTTAATTAGTGGTAATGAACGTTACCCCAGTGTCTTGCACGATGCGCGCTCCCACAGGGCGACACGGAAATCGACAACGAAATAAAAATCTGAGAACATCATAATTTCCATAAAAATATGGAGAAGTCAAATATGTAATTATCTGAATTTTCGACGTACGGATTCGAGATTAAGTGACACGACTATTTTTCGGGTGATTTCCACTTACTATAAAATAAATTCTAAAAATAGAATAAAAATTACCATAATTTGTAAAACCATTATGTTAGCTCGGTGTAAAATTTCATTACAAATGGACACCATTTGGATAGGTTTACATAGGGATCATTGGCCAGCTGATTTAAGGGCCAATTACGGTGGCCAATTTCTGGGATTTTCTGGGTACTTACGTGTAAGGCCTTGAGGAGGCCAGCACACATTAGATAGGATAGAACTTGGGTAAAACTCTTACACGTTGTGGTTGAGGTGTAAGGGGTGAAAGGATGCATGAGCTACGTGTTGGGGTAAAAACCAAGGGTTTTACCATGACACCTCATGGCCGACGTGCCTCTGCATGAGGAAGTCATGAGGCTTATAAAGCCACTTCCCTTCCATCGTACGCACCCTTTCCACACACTTTGTTCTTGCCCTGTTCTTGCATTTCTTGCTCCATGCTGCTAGAGGTGCTACTTGAGGTGCTGTTAGAGGAGCTATTGGAAGTGCTGTTGGGAGTTGTTGCCGTGCACATGCAACTACTTCCATTTCTGCTCCTATTTCTTCTGTAGCTGCTATATTTGAGGTGAATATGCAGACATCATCCACGTTGAGAAGGAGAAACACTTCTCTTGCTGTGTGTAGGATCTTCTCAAGGATACCTGCAAGTTCTTTCGTTTAGTAGGTAGGATTCATATCTCATGGTTCAATCGATTTTTCATATGTCACAAGAAATTCGTGAATGAACGAATAAGTGACTTACTTGTGATCCCTGTTTTTCCCTTTCCAGTCATGATAGAAACACTCTTGTTGGGAGAGGAACAACCTTGTTCCATTTAAAAATTAACTCCTATTCCCTTCTTCCACCTTTGATCTTTGTACATGCTATAAAGTTGTAGAAGTCTCAACTATCTTTGTAGGATAATATGAAGACTTCGGTTTAGATGGTTGATACTTCAAGTTTTGATTTAGATCCATAAAAAATTTTGTGGTTTAGTGTCCATCATGTAGGAACCTTCCATCCAACCATTGCTATCAAGGTTCTAATTCTAGTACTAAACTATGTTTAGTTTCAAGCAAGTCAAGCTTGAATTGTAAACCTCTTGTTTCATCTTTTTTGTTCGGTCTACAAACCACTATGAGAACTATAATTAGACTCTTCTATTTGATATAAAACATGTCTTGGTTCGTAGATTCAAAATTAGGGTGTTAGGATAGATTTAAAGTCCTTTTTGGAAGTTCTGCATTTACCTGTCGACAGCCAGTCCAAACTGTCGACAGGGCATGCCTTCCAGAAATCCAGGTTTCTGGGCTGTGTCCTTCTGTCGACAGTGAATTGTTGCTGTCGACAGATACACACAGAGCCAGCAAACCTAGCTCTGTCTACTGCTGGCTACTGTCGACAGCCCTTCCTGCTGTCGACAGGTACTATGCTGATTCGAATTTCTCCACTCTTTCATGTCCGCATCCATGCTAAAACTTCATCCTAAAGCCAAGGAAGATACCCTCTCATTTACCTGATATTTAATGTCATACTACTGCAAATTTCACCCACATTGTGTACCTTAACTTCCCTTGAATTAGTCCGAAGTTGTCAATTACGAATACCACTCCGATTGAGTCTATTCTTCGGTATTCGGTAATGAGTTATTAAATCTGATCACTTGAGAGTTCTATGATGTGAACACCTTATGAGATGTGAAATATGATGATGACATTTTCTGGGTCCTTGTACCCCCTGTGATTTTATGCCTGTGCAAATAGGGCTAGTCCAGTCCTGGGAGGAGCACCCGAATTCATTTTCGACCACGTGGAATGATAAGGGCATCTGGATGTCTGGCATTGCATCAACCATTTTCTGAATATGGTCATCATATTCCAGTACTATGTAATGATATGTGAATCAATTCTTGAGCTATATATATCTAAGCTTGATATGAGTTTTACTGTCATTGCATCAAGCTTACTGTCCTGAAGTCTGGTGTGACTCTTTGATATTCGTTCTGTCCTTGTCTAGGTACCCTGTATACATCTTGAACTATGAAATTGGAATTTACTGGGCTAGTTAGCTCATATTTCCTACCTTTTCAGGTGATACAACTTGGGATGACCTTTAAGGGCTTGAGTGCTGAGTGGACCCACGATGGCAAGCAAGCCATCTGTTCCGGTTTCTATTTAGTAGTGTAAATGAGATGTGTAATTAAGTTATTTTGATCTACTCCTCTCTTAGTGTTATGAGGAGTACTTGTGTAATAAACTTTCGCTTATGATATTAGGTGGATAAATAATTATTACCTCTCTGGGCCTATTTTTCTGTCACTTCCAATAAATAGCCTTTATTAGGACGTGACAGATAAAGTTGGTATCAGAGCATTAGTTCAATAAACCTAGGGAAACCAGGGAGTTGGGGTAGAAACATGGGATTAGTTAGCATGATTTTGTAATCATGTAAATGCTTAACTTGTTAATTATTCAGAATGGACATGAATGCCCAAGAAAGTTTGGTTGCTGCCATGGAAATGTTACGTCAGGATATAGAATTATATGCTCAAGCACAGCGAGAAGCCCACCTGCAAATTAAGAAGAGGTGCTCAACTTGACTGCAGGTGCTTTCATGGCAGGCATCCCTGTGCTTCTCTAGAAACTATGAGCCAAGTTATGATCAATCTGGATAACTTGAAGTTGGGACAGGATCTGTTGCTCCACCAAGTGAAGGTCATTGGGAGGCATTGACTGATGCTACTAGAGAACTGTACCATGGGGCTGGAGTAGAGCAACAAGTACCGCCAATGGAAACGTTATAGATCTTACCCGAAACTAGAAGAAGACTTAGACCACTCATATTTTTGTATACCTCTCTTTGTGTAAACACTGATTGTAATTATGTAACTCCCATATGTATGTGGAGTGAGAGGTTAAGGGAGGTTGGAGTTTTGTATAATGGTAACTTGGTAGGAGAAAGTTGTGTTATTTTGTTGTGGATACATGGAATGTACTACCATGTAAATATTTAACTCGTTAGTAAGATGGTGTGTTCTGTGAATTTGAATTGTGTATGTGATGAATGAAGATGGGATGCTTGTGAAATTAATGAATGTATATTTAATGTTTCAGATTCCATTTGATTTAATCATGGATGGTGGTGATGCTAACTGGAGGAAGATGGAAAGTTCTATGCATGATTTGACCCGTGTAATGAAGGTAGTAGCTAGAAATAACAATCTAAATGGGACAAGCTTGTTCAAGGATTTCCGAAGCTGGACCCTCCGAGATTCGCAGGAAGTACGGATCCGGATGAGCTGAGAATTGGCTAAAAGACATTGAAAGGATATTCAGAATGATTAAGTGTACGGAAGAAGAAAAGGTTTGTCTCACTACATTCCAATTGGATCAGGATGCTCGTGCTTGGTGGGAAACTGTGGAAGCCCTCTGGAAGATTCGAATCAAGTTAGTGGGAAGAGTTTGTAGAACTGTTAATGAGCAATATTTCTCTGAGGTGGTTCAGGAGAAGAAAGCGAATGAATTTGCTGGGTTAAAGCAGCTAAGAATGTCGGTATCTGAGTATGAGGCTCAATTTGCCCGGTTGTCAAAATATGCTCCTCATCTTATAACCACAGAGAAGTTAAAGGCTAAGAGGTTTATGAATGGATTACGTCCCAATTTTTATCGCAGCTAACTCCTCATCTGATTACTACCTATTCAGAAATGGTAAAGAGAGCCTTGGCATTAAAAGCTGCGAACGAAACTGTGGATAAGATTAGAGGAAAATCTGGAGAAGGGTCTTCAGATCGAAAAAGGAAGTATGAGTCGGGAATGCCCGAAGGTTCAGCAAGCTGCTAAGAAGGCAGGCAAAGCTCCGGTAGGGAGTAAGGATGTTTGTACATTGCCATCGTGTTGGGCATAAGGTTGAGAATTGTTGGCGTAAATTGGGTGCATGTTCCGTTGTGGTAGCACTCAACACCGAATCCCGGAATGCCCATGGCCAAGACACACCAACAAATAAGAACCCCCCTTAAAGCAAGGAAGATTACAGCCATTCAGGATGTGGAACCTGAATCCCCGCAGGAAGGCGGATTAATTGAAGGTACTTTATTAGTAAACTCAAACCTGCATTTGTGTTGTTTGATTCTGGAGCTACACACTCTTTCATTAGCTATGAGTTTGCTAAATTGTTGGATGTAAAGTCAGTTCCATTAACCACACAACTTGAGGTTGCAACTCCTTTATGTGAAGGTAAAAAGCTTAAAGAATATTACCCTGCTAGCCAGATTATTGTCAAAGGACATGATTTACCCTGGTGATTTAGAAATGTGGGATTATGATGTAATCTTGGGGTTGATTGGCTATCGAAATACCATGCAAATCTAGATTGCCAATTGAGACAAGTGACGTTTCTAGGAGAGGAAAATTATTCTATGACCTTGATAAACCTCAAACCAAAAGAATACCAATATTTCAGCAGTGAAAGCTTGTAAATTAGTACAAAAGGGTTGTCAAGGGTATTTGGCTTCCGTGCCCTATTAAATCAGCATTGCGGGATTGGAGATATTCTGTAGTAAGAGAATTTCTTGATGTTTTTCCTGAAGAGCTACCTGGGTACACCTAATAGAGAGGTGAATTTTCAATTGAGTGGTACCAGGAGCCACGCCAATTTCTAGAACACCCTACAGAATGTCAATAGAAAAATTGAAGAACTAAAAGCAATTGTTGGAATTGATAGAGAAGGGATTCATTAGACCCAGTACCTCACCTTGGGGTGCTCCGGTTCTATTTTTAAGAAAAGGATGGGTCTATGCGGTTGTGTATAGATTATCGGCAGTTAAATCAATTGACTATAAAGAATAAGTACCCACTTCCGAGAATTGATGATCTATTTGATCAATTGTCTGGAGCTCAGTGTTTTTCCAAGATTGATTTAAGATTGGATATCATCAGCTTAAAATTCAAGAATCAGATTTTATAAACGGCTTTTCGAACAAGATATGGACATTATGAATTTGTGGTGATGCCGTTTGGATTGACCAATGCACCGGCTGCATTTATGCGTTTGATGAATGATGTGTTCAGATCTTATTTAGATCAGTTTGTGGTTGAATTTATTGATGATATACTGATCTATTCCAAAACTGTGGAGGAGCATGAAGCCCATCTATGTATCACTTTGCATTGTTACGAGACAACAAGTTATATGCAAAGTTTAGCAAGTGTGAATTTGGTGAAGGAAGTAATGTTCTTAGGACACATTATTTCTAAAGAAGGTCTATCAGTAGACTCTTCAAAGATTGAAACCATACAGAAATGGGAGCAACCTAAGAATCTTACTGAAGTAAGAAGTTTTCTAGGCATGGCCAGTTACTACCGGCGATTTGTCAAGGATTTTTCTAGAATTGCCTCACCGCTTACACAGTGACTAGAAAAGGAAATGCTTTTACTAGAATGAGAATTGTGAGGAAGCATTCCAATTGTTAAAAGATGTCTGTCATCTGCACCAATTCTAGCTTTGCCGGTGGAAGGAAAAATATTTGAGGTTTTATACTGATGCTTCCAACATTGGATTGGGATGTGTATTGATGCAAGATAGAAGAGTTATTGCCTATGCATCAAGACAGCTGAAGACTCACGAGAAGAACTACCCAGTACATGATTTAGAATTAGGGCTGTGGTCTTTGCTCTTAAGCTTGGAGACACTACTTGTATGATAACCAATTCATAGTGTACTCCGATCATAAGAGTCTCAGTATTTGTTTTCACAAAAAGAACTGAACATGAGACAAAGGAGATGGATGGAATATATCAAAGACTATGATTTCAAGATTGAATACCATCCGGGAAAAGGAAACACTGTGGCTGACGCACTTAGCAGAAATCCTATAGCCAAGATGTTTCGGTTGCAAGTAAGTGAATGAAATTGTTAGAAGAATTTTCCACATTGAGCTTGAAAGTTGAAAAACAAGAAGAAAGAATTGTAATTAGCAACTTAGTAGTGCAGTCAGATTTGCTGAAGCAAATTAATGAGCAACAAGACAATGATCCTATATTGGTAGGAATCAGAGAAAAATTGGCTTCTAAACCTAATTTTAATGAAGATTCTCATGGAAATCTTCGATTCCGGGACAGATTGTGTGTACCAGATAATTCCGAAATCAAGAAACAGATCTTAGAAGAAGCTCATCGGTCTCACTACAC
Organism: Colocasia esculenta; assembly: GCA_014218235.1. Classification (NCBI taxonomy): domain Eukaryota; kingdom Viridiplantae; phylum Streptophyta; class Magnoliopsida; order Alismatales; family Araceae; genus Colocasia; species Colocasia esculenta. The sequence goes on along the minus strand of CM024761.1, from coordinate 34,134,956 downwards.
TATTCATCCGGAGCTGTCAAAATGTATCAGGATTTGAAGAAGTATTTCTGGTGGTGCAACATGAAAAAGGATATTGTGGAATTTATTGCAAAATGTTTGACATGTCAGAAAATTAAGGTAGAACACCAGAAACCTGCGGGAAAATTAAAACCACTTGAGATACCAGAATGGAAATGGGATAGCATTGGTATGGATTTTATCGTGGGATTACCTAAAACACGGAGTGGATTTGATGCTATTTGGGTAATTATTGACAGACTTACCAAATCAGCTCATTAGCCATAAAGACAAGATGGTCTGTTAATATTTTGGCAGCGTATATATAAAAGAAATTGTAGGTTACATGGAATCGGAAGTTACGATGGATAGTTTCTGATCGAGATGCCAGATTTACTTCATATTTTTGGAAAGAATTACAGGATGCTTTGGGAACAAAATTAAAATTTAGTACTGCATTTCACCCTCAAACAGATGGACAGACGAAGGGTGAATCAAATTGTTGAGGATATGTGCCGTGCTTGTGTATTAGAGTTCGGAAATGACTGAAACACTCATCTAGCTATTATGGAATTTGCATATAACAATAGCTACCAGTCCACCATTCAAATGGCACCTTTTGAAGCTTTGTATGGTCGACAATGTAGATCACCATTGTGTTGGGTCGAATTAAAAGAAACACATATTCTTGGACCAGAAATGATCCAAGAGACAACAGAAATTATCAAGTTAGTACAAGATCGGATGAAAGCTGCTCAAGGCTGACATAAAAGTTATGCCGATCGACGTAGAAGAGAGTTAGAATTTCAGCAAGGAGAACATGTATTTCTTAAAGTATCACCCCGAAGAGAAATTAAAAGATTTGGTATCAAGGGAAAATTGAGTCCAAGATACATTGGACCTTTTGAAATATTGAGGAGAGTTGGTGAAATGACATACCAACTGGCACTTCCACCGTAATTATCCAATGTGCATGAAATCTTTCATGTGTCAATGCTAAGAAAATATGTATATGATCCGGAACACATTATTGGATACCAAGATCTGGATGTACAAGGAAATTTGGCATATGAAGAAAGACCAGTACAGATCCTCGATCGAAAAATCAAGCAACTTCGGAACAAGGAAGTTCCTTTACTAAAGATTCAATGGAATAAGCAAGGACAAGAAGAAGCAACATGGGAATTGGAAGAGGCCTTCAAGGACAAGTATCCAGAGTTGTTTACAGGTTAGTAACCACATCTTTGTGTAATTAAATTTGGAGGACCAAATTTCTTTTAGTAGGGGAGAGTTGTAACGCCCCAGAAATTCAAAGTGTTAAGAAAATAAGAATAATGTGGTTAAAATACATTAGGATTGTTATTAAATTGTGATAACTGGAAGTTAGGTTTAATTAGTGGTAATGAACGTTACCCCAGTGTCTTGCATCGAAGTGCGCGCTTCCACAGGGCGACACCAAAAAAAGACAACGAAATAAAAATCCGAGAACATCATAATTTTTAGAAAAATGTGAAGAAGTCAAATATGTAATTATCTGAATTTTTCGACGTACGGATTTCGAGATTAAGTTGACACGACTATTTTTCGGGTGATTTTTCACTTACTATAAAATAAATTCTAAAAATTGAATAAAAATTACCATAATTTGTAAAACCATTATGTTAGTCTATGGTTAAAATTTCATTACAAATGGACACCATTTGGATAGGTTTACATAGGGATCATTGGGCCAGCTGATTTAAGGGCCAATTACGGTGGCCAATTTCTGGGATTTTCTGGGTACTTACGTGTAAGGCCTTGAGGAGGCCAGCACACATTAGGATAAGGATAGAACTTGGGTTAAAACTCTTACACGTTGGGGTGAGGTGTAGGGGGTGAAAGGATGCATGAGCTACGTGTTGGGGTAAAAACCAAAGGGTTTTTACCATGACACCTCATGGCCGACGTGCCTCTGCATGAGGAAGTCATGAGGCTTATAAAAGCCACTTCCCTTCCATCGTACGCACCCTTTCCACACACTTTGTTCTTGCCCTGTTCTTGCATTTCTTGCTCCTTGCTGCTAGAGGTGCTACTTGAGGTGCTGTTAGAGGAGCTACTGGAAGTGCTGTTGGCAGTTGTTGCCGTTGCACCTGCAACTACTTCCATTTCTGCTCCTATTTCTTCTGTAGCTGCTATATTGAGGTGAATATTGCAGACATCATCCACGTTGAGAAGGAGAAACACTTCTCTTGCTGGTGTAGGATCTTCATCAAGGATACCTGCAAGTTCATCTATTTAGTAAGGTAGGATTCATATCTCTACGGTTCAATTCGATTTTCATATGTCACAAGAAATTCGTAATGAACGAATAAGTGACTATACTTGTGATCCTCTGTTTTTCCCTTTCCAATCATGATAGAAACATCTTGTTGGGAGAGGAACAACCTTGTTCCATTTTAGAAATTAACTCCTATTTCCTTCTCCCACTTTGATCTTTGTACATGCTATAAAGTTGTAGATGTCTCAACTATCTTTGTAGGATAATATGAAGACTTCGGTTTAGATGGTTGATACTTCAAGTTTTGATTTAGATCCATAAAACATTTTGTGTTTTAGTGTCCATCATGTAGGAACCTTCCATCCAACCATTGCTATCAAGGTTCTACTTCTAGTACTAAACTATGTTTAGTTTCAAGCAAGTCAAGCTTGAATTGTAAACCTCTTGTTTCATCTTGTTTGTTCGGTTTACAAACCACTATGAGAACTATAATTAGACTCTTCTATTTGATATAAAACATGTCTTGGTTCATAGATTTAAAAGTTAGGGTGTTTAGGATAGATTTAAAGTCCTTTCTGGAAGTTCTGCAGTTACCTGTCGACAGCCAGCCCAAAGCTGTCGACAGGCGCATGCCTTCCAGAACTCCAGGTTTCTGGACTGTGTGGATCTGTCGACAGATCCATTGTTGCTGTCGACAGATACACACAGAGCCAGCAAACCTGAGCTCTGTCTGCTGCTAGCTGTCGACAGCCCCTTCCTGGCTGTCGACAGGTACCATGCTGATTCGGATTTCTGCACTCTTTCATGTCCGAATCCATGCTAAAACTTCATCCTAAAAGCCAAGAAAGTTACCCTCTCATTTACCTTGATATTTACTGTCATACTACTGCTAAGTTCACCCACTTTGTGTACCTTAACTCCCCTTGAATTATTCTTAAAGTTGTCAATTACGAATAGCACTCCGATTGAGTCTATTCTTCGGTATTCGGTAATTGGGTCTATAAAATCTGAACACCTGAGAGTTCATATGCTTGAACACCTTATGAGATGTGATAAATGGAGATGACATTATTGGGTCTTTATACCCCCTGTGATTTTTATGCCTGTGCAAATAGGGCTGGTCCATTCCTGGGAGGAGCACCCGAATTCATTTTCGGACTACGTGGAATGATAAGGATGTCTCGATGTCTGGCATTGCATCAACCATTTTCTGAATATGCTCATCATAATTCCAGTACTATGTAGATGATATGTGAATCAATTCTCGAGCTATATATCTAAGCATGATTTGAGTTTTACTGTCATTGCATCAAGCTTACTGTCCTGAAATCTGGTGTGACTCTTTTTGATATTCTGTCCTGACCTTGTCTTGGTTATCATGTATACACTTCTGAACTATGAATTGAACTATGGAATTTGAATTCTACTGGGCTAGTTAGCTCATTATTTCCTACCATTTTCAAGTAATACAGATGGGGGTGACGCTTAAGTGATTGAGTGCTGAGTGGATTGATCGTGGCAAGCGAAGCCTACTAGTTCTATTTCTGTTTAGTAGTGTGAAATGAGAAATGTAAAATAAGTTTGTTTTAATCTACTCCTCTCTTAGTTGTATTGAGGAGTGTCTATGTAATAAAACTTCCGCTTATGACGTTATGAATGGATAAATAATTATTACCTTTTGTGCCTATTTTCTGTCACTTCTGATAAATAGCCTTTTATAAGGACGTGACAATATTCATCTAACCTATCAAGATGTGTAGATATTACTGGTTGAAAGCTTACTGAATTGCAAAGTCATGATTGTCATGTCTACTTGCAAGTTTTGTTGCCTTTGGAAATCCGTGGAATTGCACATGAAGATGTGAGTGATCCAATTATTGAATTGAGTATGTACTTTAAGGAAATCTGTTCCAAAGTTCTTCTGCCTGAACGTTTGTTGAAATTGGAAAAAGACATTGCAGTGACATTATGTAAAATGGAACAGATTTTTCCACCATTTTTTTTTGATATCATGATTCACTTGGTAATACATTTGGCATATGAAGCACGAATTGCTGGTCTAGTACAATATCGATGGATGTATCCTATAGAAAGATTTTTTAAAAAATTGAAAGATTATGTTCTTAATAAGGCACGTCCTGAAGGTTCAATTGCAGAAGAGTATCTTATTGAAGAAACGAGTTCATTTTGTTCCATATATTTGGATAACATTGACACTCATTTTAATCGCAAAGAAAGGAATTATGATGGTTCTTCAGTCCAGAGTGAAGATGAAAGTTGTTTGATTTTTAATTCTTCTGGACATTTTCTAGCAAGAAAAGTTGAACCTCGTACACTATCTGAAGAAGAAGTTCGTTTGGCACATATTTATATTTTAAGACAGATTGAACATATGGATCAAAATTTTGAAATATACAGACAGTTGCTCGAAAACTCAAATGCGGTGCAGGAAGATTTTCTGAAATGGTTTCGAAGATATATTGAAGAATTGAAAGCTGCAAATGTTCCTCGTTGCACTGATGACATCGAAGTGTTATCACAAACTCCTTTCAAGACTTACATACTCACACTCGGGTTACATAATAAATGGATTCAGGTTTCGTACTAAGACTATATATGACAAAATTGACTTAATTGTCTAGTGTTATTGTGGTTGCAGAACTTGAATCCGGATGTGATGGATACTATGGACATCTGAATGATATTCTTGAAATATATTTTACTCATAAAAAATGAGTTGTATTGTTTAAGTGTGATTGGTGGGATGTCTATAGAAAGGATAGAGGATTCAAGATCGATAAGTATGGAATCGTCAGTCTCAATACCCATCTTAAACTCAACACAAATGAACCATTTGCTCTCGCTAGTCAGGTGGAACAGGTGTTCTATGTAAATGACAATAAAACACCAAGGTGGATTATTCCTATAAGAGCACAACCTCGGGATTATTATAATATACAAGTTCCAACAAGTGAAGATGATGTAGGTAATTTTGAAGAAGCATATCAAGAATGTTGGCCTACAGATATGGCAGCAAGCTTTCTAGGGGGGGTGAATAGAAAGGCTGCAGAAAATTTGAAACTAAAACACAGAAATCACAACTTAAAAAACTTTGGTTAGTGAATGTGATAGTGTGTGATAGAGAGTAGCAGTGCGGAAGCAAATTTAAACAATCACACAAATGAACACAAGGAATTTTATCCTAGTTCAGTACTTCACAGAAGGAAGACCTACGTCCAGTCCCCAAGCAAAATCTTGGGATTTCACTAATCGAAGTACAATCCCCCCAAGGATATACAAACTCCCAGCTCCCCGCTGGTCCTCTTCCTTTCCGAGTAGGAAGGAAACTCACTTCTATTACAAGTCAAGAAGCTAACCTCCTGGAACAAACCCCAGTGCGGTTCTGTTGGAACAAACCCCAACGCGGTTCTGCTGACACCAACCCCAGCTAGGTTCTTCCCTTAACCAAAAGGAAGTGCTAAGAACAGTCCCTTAGCTAGACAGAAACCGCCAGCAACCCCATTGGCCTTCTCTTCACACAGGAAGATGCTCACTATATGCAGTCCTATAGCTGGACATAAATCTTTCTTATAAAAGAAAGAACAGACTAAGAGTTGTACAAAATGGACACTAACTCAAGAAACTCTCAGCCGAAAGACTCTCCCCAAAATTACAGTGCAGCACAAAGAGAGTGAAGAGAGGAAAGGAGCTTGAAGCTTGAAGACTTCAGATGGCTGCTTGCACACTTCTTCTTGGGCTCGAGCTCTTTCTCTCTTCCTTTTGAGTGTATGTGGAGTTGAGATTTCTCACTAGATGTACACTCTTTGAATGATCTTTAGGAAAGCTCTCTTCTTATTCTTCAGTCTTGCTTCATCTTTTTATATAGCAGCTTTGAACAGATCCATTGAAGAGATCTGTTGGAACTCTTCTAGCCATTGTTGATCTCTTTCTTTATCTGCTCTTCTTCTTCTTTTGTCTAATAGACACTTGGTGTAGATGTAGGTCTGGATATCTACAGGCACAGAAGATAGAGTCAGACTAAAAAGATCTTTTGACAACAGGCCCATACCTTGCCTTTCTTCCATGTTTTCTACTGACATCCAGACATGTTAGGTATGACCCTTTTTGTCTAGCAGGAAGGAAGGAGTCTTTATTTTCTACTGACAACATCTCACCTACCTTGAAGGATAGACAACAAAAAGATTTCCAGTCAGACAGAGAAATAATAATATAACATGTGAAGTACATATGATTTTTAGTTGCCGCCATAAACATTTTGAAACATTTGAAATATAGAAACTTCGACTGTAAAGAAGTTGGAGTATGTACTTCAACTTTCCAGGAGTTGGAGTTAGTCAACTTTAACTTTTCGAGAGTCGGAGTTGCCACTTCGACTTTCAGGAGTCGGAGTTGCCACTTCGACTTTACAAGAGTCGGAGTTGGACTTCGTTTGTTCAACAGTTGATATCATACTTCAACTTTCTAGGAGTCGGAGTTACCACTTCGACTTTCCAAGAGTCGGAGTTAGTATGATATAGGTACATGTTGTGGACTTAGAAAAAATCTGAGCAGTCAGAAAATGCGTCATTTAAACAGTTTTAACATATGTTTTTCTGTGATATTACTATAGTACATTTGAGGATTATTTATGTAGATAGTTATGCACTCATTGAATGTTCAAACTTATACATGAAATGTATGAGTTTTCAGATTAATATCAGAACATGATATGACATAAACATAAGATTTATTTAGTCATGAGTTTTAGTTATCGCCAAAACATGTGATAAACAAAAGAGTGGTTCAACATTCTCCCCCTTTTTGGTGATGACAAAACTCATGTGAATTTTCTTAAAATGAGAAGTTTGTAACAGAAAATTCATAAATAAATTACTCTCCCCCTTTTTGTCAATAACAAAAAAAGAAGGATCTTACCATTTGCATTTTGTCCCCTTTTGTAAAGACTTCTTACCAGTATATTGAAGGAGAGGGGTTCAACAATATTTGTCATGAACATATAACTCCCCTTTAGTGTATGCTCCCCCTGAATGTGAGGCTCATTTAGATTTTCAGGAATTTTCACTAGTCGGTCTTGTTGTTTCTTGACATTTCCACTTGTTGTTTGTCAAGTCTTCAAGATTTTTGCATGCATTGATCTTAAAAACAGAAAGACTTGCAAACCATTGTTAGTAGTACTATAAATTTAAATACAAATCTGTAACTACTCCCACTTCAGATATGAGTTGGATGAAGAGCTGACAGTCACCAATGCCTTGAGCATCCTTTGATCCTGATGCTCTAAAGCTATCCTACAAATAAACTTCTCAGAAGTAGGTACCCAAATCTTTTTGGGTCCTTGATGGTTAGATGCATGAAAATATCCTTTAGGAATCCATACTAAGTGCCTAGTTGTGCATGTTTTTACTGTGTGTCCTAATTTATTGCAATGAGAACAACAATGAAAGTAATTTGTTTTGCAGTTCTTTTATTTGTGATATCTGTTTAGAACACGATTTTTAGAAACCTTTTTCTTTTAATAGAACTTGTTCATTACAGGAGCCTTTTTATGAGGCATCTTGGTTTCTTTCACAAATTTTGGCAATGGATATTTTTCTGGATACTTAATTTATTTTCCTTTTTCAAGAGGTTCGTATCCAAGACCTTATTTATTGTTGCCAGATTTTGAGCCTTTTAAGCATAGAGCTAGAGATGTTTTACCTTTTGTTAATTTCTAACTGATTCTTTTAAATAAAGATTTTCTTCAGTTAGAGTTTTCAATTTTTCTTCTAACTCTAATTTTTCATTATTCTTGTTTTTCAAATCTTCATTCAAAAGGTAATTATTATCTTTACTTTCTTTTAATTGCGTTTCTAATTGTTCCATTTTGGATTTAAGATCAGAATTGGTGTTTTCTAAGCCAGTAATGTTATTTTTCATATTCTTTAATTCTTTTACAACACCTTTATGTTGTCATAAAGTTCATTAAAGACATCTTCTAAGTCTTTAGACTCTGACCCTGAATCAGTACATGAATTAAAAGATGGGTAAGAATGTACCTCATCTAGTCCTACCATGAGGGTTAGACTTACTTGCGCCTTTTCTGAATCTAAAGTTGATGAATCAGAAGTGGTGACTTCTTCATTATCCCAAGCAGCAGCCATGGCTTTTCTTTTGAATTTCTTGTGCTTCTTCTTGGGATTTTTCTGGCTGACCAGTCTTCTTGAGTTTTGGACAATCTGGTCTTAGATGTCTAGGTTTTCTGCATTCATAGCAGACTAGTTCTTTTTCCTTTTTCTCCTTCTTTTGGATGCTTCTTGATCCATTCTTCTCTTCTTCTTCTTAAGGATCTTCTGAAGTTTTGATAGGACATCATCAACATCATTATCTTCAGAACCTGTATTTTCTGAACTAGAAGAAGAGGAGGTGGGAGGAGCAACTATGACTTTAAGAGCATTAGTAAATTTCTTCTTGGATGTGCTTTCAGATAGTCGCTCCATGTTGATCTCATATGTCATCAATGATCCTATAAGCTTTTCTAATGACATAGTTGTAAAATCATTAGCTTCTTCGATGGCTGTGACTTTTGGAGTCCACTGGCTTGGTAGAGATCTGAGAATTTTTCTTACCATATCTCTAGTGTTGTACATCTTTCCAAGTCCTGCAAGACCATTAGTTATGTCAGTAAATCTTTTTTTTTTTTTAATGAAGGCTGTCCTCAAGGACTCAATCAGGAGAGTGCACCCTCCCCTAGGGGGGGAGAATGGACTCACTCCACCAAAGAGAACCCTGGGCCGAAATTCAACTATAAAATAGTACAGAATTACATCAGACGAATAGGCATAGGCCCATTTTATCTATCCTAATGGGGCCTTTACATACATGAGGAAGATACCGAGCGCCCCAAAAGACCTTATTATGTTTGACCATACATCCATGGTTAGCAAGAGAATCAGCAACTTGATTGGACTCCCTATACACATGACACAAAGAGTAAGTTTTTCTCTTGAGCAAAGAGCAGGAATCTCACCACCTGCGATAAGCACGCCAAGATGGACAATGGCCAAACTTAATGGAGGTAACCAATGCCATGGAGTCAGAGTTAATCATAGATAGCCGAATTCCAAACAAATCAGCCAAGCGAAGCCCATCACATAGCACCCTGGCTTCAGCTAACATGCTACTGCCATAACCATAATAGTGAGCAAAAGCTATCAAAACAGAACCATGTTTGTCCCTAATGCAACCTCCACCACCACAATCCCCAGGGTTACCCTTGCTAGCACCGTCCACATTGAGGGAGAAGTCCGATATAGGAGGGATCCATCGAATGAACTTACACTGCCTAACTCGGCATTGAGGGAAGAAACCCAACTGGTGAAGAACCATAATCTCCTTAGGAATAGCCTCTACCGAGAAATGCATTTTAGATAAAGAATGGATAATGCTGGATCTGATGTTGTTGATCACAATTTTAACTGAGATTCTCTTGTTCTCAAACCTGGCAAGGCATCTCCCCTTCCAAATTTCCCAGAGCATAATAATGAGGCAGTGAAGGGACACATAACCAAGAGGAGAAAAAATATTGGAATTTGTCATGAAGTTCCTAATTGTAGCCGTGATGCTACCATGAATATAAACATTAGGGGGGACCAAAGGTAGCATCCACTTCCATAAAGAGACCGCCAGATCACCATACAGAAATAGGTGACTGAGATCCTCATACTATGGATTTTTGCAGCAAGAATAGCAAGAAGCAAGGTGAATTCCACACTCTATAATGCGTTGATCTACTGGTACTGCTCTATTGATCAATTTCCAGCAGAACATAGAGGCTCTCTGGTTAAAAGAATGATGCCAGAGTTTCTTTAAAGCAGGACGTTTAACACCATGAATCCTGACCAATTCATAAGCCGATTTAGAAGAGAAAATCCCATCTTTGGAAGCCTTCCACATACAAGTATCCTCCTCCTCAGATAATGACACCCCCTGCAGTAAACCATTAGGAAGAAAAGTTCTGACAGGATGCTCACTATTCACAATAACCTCCTCAAGAGTGATCTGCCCACCATCATAGCTCGACCTAAGAGACTCCATCAGAGGCCTCTCCCCCATCCAGATATCAGAAAGAAAATTAACTTGTCGGCCATTCCCATGAATCCACCAGGTCTTATCATTAATAATCAGGAGAGCTTTAGTCCGATCCTTTGAACAAATGCCAGGGAGTTGTCTATAGTTAGTAGACTGATGACGCCTTCTAGCATAGACTGCCCAGAGAGAGATGCCATGCATAATGTCCCATAAAGATTTCACAGCCAAAGCAAGTTGCACCAGCTTGAGATCACGTACCTCTAAATCGCCCTCCTCAAGCGGACGTTTTATCACATGCCAAGCAACCCAGTGGCGCCGACGAACCCCATCCAGGCCACTCCAGAAGAATGATGCAGAAATTTTATCAAGGTAACTTAGAACACTCCTAGGAATGGAAGAGGATAAAGCCAAATAAACCGGGATAGAATTTATCACAGAGTTGATGAGGGTCACTCTACCAGCTTGTGATAGTAATTTTGGTTTCCAGATAGCAAGCCTCCGGTTGGTCTTCTCAATAAGAGATTTGAAATCTGCAGCTTGAGTTCTACCAGATCTGAGGGAAACGCCCAGATAAGGGAGAGGACCCTTCTGTCTCTTAAAACCAGTCTACATGATAATTCTGTGAACTACTGCACAGAAGTTTTTTTGGAAATCATGAAACAACTCTTGGAAGCATTGATGTGCTGTCCAGAGCTTTTAGAGTACTTATCCAAGAACTCCATTAGCTTCCTAATATTTAAAGTTCCTCCATTTATGAAAACAAGAGTATCATCAGCATGAAGAAGGTGGGATATCCTCGGGCAGTGTCGTGGCCCAGCATAATGATGAAGGAAACCTGTCCGGACCATGTTGCTAATGCCTCTACTAAGAGCTTCCTCCATGATAATAAAAAGGGCAGGAGCTATGGGGTCCCCTTGTCTAAGTCCCCCTGGTAGAGTGAAAATACCATGAGAGAGAAGAGCATTGAAAATGATTGAAAACCAGCAATTAGAAATCAACATCCCCACGAAAGACATGAATCGATAAGAAAAGCCAAATTTCCTCATCACTGCCAGAAGGAAATCCCACTCCATCGTGTCATAAGCTTTTCAGATATCAAGCTTAAACAAGACATTGTTATCCCTGACCTTCCTGTCTATATCTTTCACAAGTTGCCTGGCTAAAGATATATTGTCAACAATAGACCTGCCTTTGACAAAGGCTCCTTGTTCCTCCGAAATAACATGGGGAAGAATATGAACCAACCTGTCACAAACAATCCTCGAAACAATTTTATAGCAGAAGTTACACAAACTCACAGGTCTGAAATCACTAAAGGAAGCTGGACACTCAGATTTAGGCACCAGAGCAATTAAAGAAGACGTAACCCCTCTAGGAAGAGGGAGGCCTTGAAAGAAGCTAGTAACTGCAGCAACAACTTCCTGTGATACAATTCCCCAACAGGAAGTGAAAAAATGGCCAGTAAACCCATCTGGGCCAGGCACACTGTTTGCATTAAGACTCCAAACCGCAGCCTTGATGTCATCCTCAGAAGGGACTGCAGCAAGCATTTTGTTCTGGTCATCCGAAATAATGGTAGGAATAGCATCCAGGATATGCTCATCTATGACATGATGAGAAGATTGAAGGACAGAACTAAAATAGTGCACTGCCTCCTCTTTGAGAATATCTTGGTCTTCCACCCATACTCCATTAACTTGCAACCTGTTAATCTGGTTATGTCGACGATTACCTTGAACCACAACATGGTAGAAAGCTGTGTTTTTATCTCCATTATCCATCCATTGCATGCGAGCCTTTTGCGCCCAAAAAATGTCCACACAATTAGTAGCTCTCCGCAATCTTGCATTAGCTTTTTCCATAGCAGCCCAGTTAGATGGAGAAGGGTCAATATCAAAAGCTTCTTGCATAACCAAGGCCTCTCCCTCACAAATTTTTAGGTTGTCATTAATGTCACCAAAAGTTACTTTGTTCCAGGTACGAAGTGCACATCTGACAGCTTTGAGTTTCTGTTGGAGGAAAACAAAAGGATGATAGTGCCAATTAGATGGAGCCACCCACGCAGCCTTGACAGTGTCTAGGAATGATTCATGTGTAATCCACATAGACTAGAATGTAAACCTCACCAGATAAGGAGTTGGCGGATTAAAAGTAACCAGCAGAGGGGTATGATCAGTAAATCTGCTATACATCTGTGTAATGGTATCACTTGCCAGCATTTGGAACTTCTCATATTGAGTGACCAAGATGCCAATCTTGGTTTCTTTGACTTTATATGTTCCTTCGTATGTGAGCTTCAACTTGTCCCACATTTCTTTTACTGATTTGCATGCTGAGATCCTATTGGATTCGCTTCTTGTCAGGGCACAACATATGAGATTTTTGGCTTTACTATTCTGTGAGAGCAATTTTCTGTCATTATCTATTCACTTCTCTTGGGTTGAGGACTATCAGATCTCCTTCTTCAATGATAGTCCATAGTTGATAGTCATAATCCTGGAGGAAGAACTTCATCCTTGTCTTCTAGTAGTTGTAATCTTCACCATCAAACAAGGTTGGTATGTTGACAGATTGACCTTAAGTAAATCCTTGAGCTGCCATTCGATCTTTGCTCTTCAGATCGTGAGATCTACTTTCTTGAAGAGACTTGGCTCTGATACCACTTGTTGGCCCACGGATATGGCAGCAAGCTTTCTAGAGGGGGGGAGGGGTGAATAGAAAGGCTACAGAAATTCTGTGAAACTAAAACACAGAAATCACAACTTAACAACTTTGGTTAGTGAATGTGATAGTGTGTGATAGACAGTAGCAGTGCGGAAGCAAATTTAAACAACCACACAAATGAACACAAGGAATTATTTTATCCTAGTTCGGTACTTCACAGAAGGAAGACCTACGTCCAGTCCCCAAACAAAATCTTGGGATTTCACTAACCAAAGTACAATCCCCCCAAGGATATACACACCCCTAGCTCCCCGCTGGTTCTCTTCCTTTCCGAGTAGGAAGGAAACTCACTTCTATTACAGGTCAAGAAGTAAACCTCCTGGAATAAATCCCAGTGCGGTTCTATTGGAACAAACCCCAACACGTTTCTGCTGACACCAACCCCAGCTATGTTCTTCCCTTAACCAAAAGGAAGTGCTAAGAATAGTCCCTTAGCTGGATAGAAACAACCAACAACCCCACTGGCCTTCTCTTCACACAGGAAGAGGCTCACTATATACAGTCCTATAGCTGGACAAAAATCTTTCTTAGAAAAGAAAGAACAGACTGAGAGTTGTACAAAATGACACTAACTCAAGAAACTCTCAACCGAAAGACTCTCCCCAAAATTACAATGCAGCACAGAGAGAGTGAAGAGAGGAAAGGAGCTTGAAGCTTGAAGACTTCAGATGGCTGCTTGCACACTTCTTCTTGGACTCGAGCTCTTTCTCTCTTCCTTTTGAGTGTATGTGGAGTTGAGGTTTCTCACTGGATGTACACTTTTTGAATGATCTTCAGGAAAGCTCTCTTCTTGTTCTTCAGCCTTGCTTCATCTTTTTATATAGCAGCTTTGAACATATCCGTTGAAGAGATCCGTTGGAACTCTTCTAGCAGTTGCTGATCTCTTTCTTTATCTGCTCTTCTTCTGTCTAACAGACACTTGGTGTAGATGAAAGTCTAGATATCTGCAGGCATAGAAGATAGAGTCAGACTAAAAAGGTCTTCTGACAACAGGCCCATACCTTGCCTTTTTTCCATGTTTTCTGCTGACATCCAGACATGTTAGGTACGACCCTTTTTGTCTAGCAGGAAGGAAGGAGTCTTTATTTTCTACTGACAACATCTCACCTACCTTGAAGGATAGACAACAAAAGATCTCCAGTCAGATAGAGAAATAATAATACAACATGTAAAGTACATATGAATTTTTAGTTTCCGCCACAAACATTTTGAAACATTTGAAATATAGAAACTTTGACTGTAAAGAAGTTGGAGTATGTACTTCATCTTTCTAGGAGTTGGAGTTGGTCAACTTGAACTTTCCAAGAGTCGGAGTTGCCACTTCGACTTTACAAGAGTCGGAGTTGGACTTCGTTTGTTAAACAGTTGATATCATACTTCAACTTTTTAGGAGTCGGAGTTACCACTTCGACTTTCCAAGAGTCGGAGTTAGTATGATATAGGTATATGTTGTGGACTTAGAAAAAATATGAGAAGTCAGAAAATGCGCCATTCAAATAGTGTTTATAACATATGTTTTTTGTGATATTACTATAGTGCATTTGAGGATTATTTATGCACTCATTGAATGTTCAAACTTATACATGAAATGCATAAGTTTTCAGATTAACATCAGAACATGATATGACATAAACATAAGATTTATTTAATCATGAGTTTTAGTTATCACCAAAACATGAGATAGATAAAAGAGTGGTTCAATAAAGAAACCCTAATTGATGTTTATGTGAGAGGAGATGTATTTGATGTTGACATTGTCGAAAATATTAACGTAAGAGTTGATGAATAAATTGATGCTTAAGTGATTACAACTTCCAAATCTCTTTAGTTATAATATTTTTTTTCAAGTTTGACTTGTAAGTTTAATATGATATTTTGAATAGATGGCTTTAGGTGGTGGCTCGTACAGTGGCTCGAGGCCACGGAGACAGTGTATTACCTCGCAACAGATTATCCCCACACACTCAGCCTCAGAGGGATCTGCAGCTATACCTCGACGGTTGGCTCTACAACTTCTGTAGCAGGTATGTAGTTTAATTAAAAATTTTGATTAATTAATATTATTTTGATTATAATCTGATATCAATGTCTTTGTTGTGTATGTTTAAGTAGGGCCAGTTTCTTCACAGGCTTGGGGTCGAGGACATAGACGTCGGGGCCCCTCCAGAGGTGTGACAAATAGGAGGTTGGAGTCTGACTAGCGATGGAATGTAAAGGTGATCAGTGGGACTAGGATTGGAGAGTCGGGAGCCCAGTTCGTTAGTCACATGGGCATTCTATCAAAGCTTCACTATAAAATATGGCAAAAAGATTTTTCGGTGGTTGATCTTTCGGTGACTCATGTTAGCTATCAAATTTCTATCATGACTCATGTTAGCTCTAATTTGTAGTTGATCTTTCGGTGGGATCGAACGACCGGTACTGATAAAGAAATGCTAATGCACATGTCCTCTATGTATCGTACTTGGTATAGAGTTTTGAAGAAACAGGTAAGTTAATATTTTTCTTTTAGATAATTATAAGATCTATTATGTTTTCTTATCCTCGTGAAAATAACTAATTGAATTGAATAATGCTCCTATGATTAGGAAACATCTAATTGTAGTCCTTTCCATTTGTAATAAAACTCGATGCTTTGATCAAAGTTACCAAGATAAATGGGCAGGAGTTACTGTATAACACTTCTTTCTACTTTATTCTTTTCACACTTATAAGGAACCTTCTGATCAGAGTTGTGTTGATCCTTTATTTGGCTAGAAAAGATTTGTTTGCCCACCTACACTACCAAGGACAATCACTTGGAATTGAATACCTTGTATATCCTCCTTTTATCAGAATGTTCATATAGAGATTTTTCTAATTGCAGTATAAGTTTTTCATCTCCATTTCTACCAGATTACTTGCCCAAAAAAAGCTGCCCTTAGATATCTTTAAACACGGATAGTCTGACATTCAACACACACTTTGGCCATCTCTTCCTTTCAGCAATACTATAAAGCGATTTCCTTAAGAAGGAAGAAGAGTTGGTCGTAGATAAGCTCTAGAAAATGAGATTTTCATTGCATAAGTTTCGGACTCCTGATTGATTGATGACGACAACCACCTTCTTCTGAATTCTGATTGCAGTCAACATGATGGAATATAACCATATCACTTGTCCAGTGGTCATCTTATCGGATGGTTCATTTTGGACCAATTGCTCTACAGCCTGTACCAGAACTTGAAAGCCTGCAAAGAACTGAAAAGCACAAACTAACTGAAGAACATGTGAAGAGAATGCAACATTTAAACTAATGTATGCTCTGCCCAGGAAAAATGCATCATAAAAAACTGATAGCAGGCTAGGATTGTGGTTACAAAAATAAAAAAAACCTAAGGTTGTGCTTAGTGAAACTTTTACTGGGACGACACCTTTGGCTTCCAATTTCAACATGAAAAAAAAACATTGGATGAGGCTAGCTATAAATTTTTGTTGGGTGTGATTAAACATATCAAACCTTCCCTAGCTAACAACACAGAGGCTAGCCATCTGGAGCCTTTTGTTGAAGCCAAACAGCAAAATACCCTTCACTCAAATAACTGGAACTCATACAAGTGTACATCAAAAGTGCTTCCAATGGAAGCCGTGCTAAACTGGCCCTCTGAAACTTCAGACTGTCATGTCAGATTAGGAACCAGATCTGTGTATCAAATTATATACAAGTGATAAAGATTATCAGATTGCATATCAGTGTTCATAAAATTCAGAGACACGAAAGGGTAAAAACAGAATCATGCAATGTTAAAAGCAATGACAGGAAGGTCTAAAGGTAGAACATCAAGTTGAGCCAAGAGTGTTCCTAGTAAATGAAAGTCTACAATGGACAAAAATAAATATTGAAACCAACTTTATTCCTTTCCTGATTATTTCACAAGCCATAAGGTAGCCATTCGTTACCTCGCACCCGTGGGAAAAACTATCTTCTCATTGCTCGGGCCTCACAAACCAAAAGCCAAAACTGACCAACAGGTTTATCAATATGACTCGCAATCAGCTCATCCTAGCTGGACTAGAAAAGTGCGAACTTTGTAATCCATCATTCAAAAGTAATTTTTGACAATAGAACATAAGACAAAATGTGAAATCAGACGAGAAGAAAAAACAAATATTCCCCTTCTCCCACCCCCATTCATTGGAATCGAAAAATCAGGACTTATGGGAGAGCCGTGCAAACATTATTTTAACATTTAAACATTTAATCCAGAGTTAGAAAACAAACACCTGAGGTTGGCTTTTAGGTTTCCTTCACATTTCCTTTTGGGGGACGGAAAATTTTAGTGTGCTTTTTAATAAGTATTGTCCACATCTACGACCGAATTTATCGGTCGCTATTTCTGTTTTTTCTTGTGATGATATTCTTTCAAAGCCATGTTTTATTTGGAGTTCAGTTACAGCACTGGTATCATCCTACTTAAAATGGATGGATGAGTAGGATAAACATTTATTCACACTTCTCTCTTAAACTACTGAGTCGATGGGCAAGATTGGTAGGCTTCTTAATTAATCCTGGGCAATATATAATAAGCAATAATGGATGAAACCGGCCGCAGTGTTTGGCTTCAGTCCTTACGTGCCCTTCTTCTTGTCATGAGTTAGACAACTTGATCCATGTATATATATGACCCTTGACAGTGATAGACATAGTATTTTATTCAATAAGATATCACTCTATTAATTTAGTAAGGTTATTTTTTTACAAGTAATATGTCTTATTTACAAGCACATATTTATTTTGACTACTTTAAAAAAATTATGTCTCGATACAACATTATACAGGCAAGTCTTTCGAGGATGCCATTGCCCCAGTTTCAGCTGGTGTTAATCTGCATGCTTGTAGATAATATGTGAAAAATGGAACACTTCAGATGAGCATGTAATAATAAAGTTTTATAGTACATCTTCATTTTTTATTTTAACATTTAAAATATTGTTGGCAGAATATCATGATCGTAATAAGACAAATCAGTCTCATCAATCTATGCCATATAGAAAGGGCAGGAAGAGTCATTATCAATTGAAGGATGATTTTGTAAGTTAAATATTTAGTTAATATTTACTGTCAATTTAATATTTAATTAGTTCTTACTCTCTTTAACACATGAGAATAGCGCCTTGCTCATGATCGTGAACCCAATCATGTGGAGATCTTTAAAATTGCAGATGCAAAGAGTTACCTGATGGTACTGAGTAGTGGGTAGATGACGAGAGTAGGAGTCGATATGTAAGTATAATTTTAAAGTTTAGAATTAATGTTTATGTGATATTTTTTATTGTAAAAAATATATATGTTTTTTAATTTTTGATGCAGGAGAGAATGATTCAGTTGTCTACTACTTCACAAGATAGTGAGAGTGGGAGTACTCCCATTTCCACTGAGGAGACTTTCGTTTCAGTTATGGGGAAGGACCGATCTGGTTGCATTCATTGCGGAGGTAGTCGGAAGATACGTCGCACATGGTATGGGACAAGAGACGGGTCGAGCTCCTCTGACTATCAGCAACAGATCAGCAACATCGAAAACACTCCCAGAATGGAGGTTGAGGAGCTGCGCACAGAGGCGCGCAGACGAGACTCAGAGATGGATGAAATGCGGAGGGAGTTGGAGCAGCTGCGTAAACGAGAGTTTGAGATGGATGACATACGTAGACAGATGCTGCAGATGAGCACATTCACGAATTAGTTTCAGACTAGTCGGAGAGTTGCTGTGTCAGCTCCACTGAGAGCACCAGAGGACGACCACGTAGATACTAATGCGGAGGGAGATGACTATGATGATGATGATTGATAGATAGATATTTTGATGACATTAATTTAGAGACTTTGATGTTGTATGAATTGAGTATTTAGAGACTTTGATGTTGTATGAATTGAGTATGATGTGGATTTATTTTAGTTGTATTGTATGCTTGTTTTCTTGTTGTGTTTGTATTCAAGTATTTATACAAATAGAAAATTAGAATTTTTTAAAAAAGTTTATATTAAAAATTTATACAGACATTTATCAGCGACTGAAACTTGTTGACAAAAGATATTCTCACTTTTGTCAGCGACTATGTATCTATTGACAATGTGACATTTGTCAGCGGCCGTATATCCGACGACGAAACAAACTTTTGTCAGCGGCTATGTGCTGTTGACAACTAAACTCTTTGTCAATGACTAAAAGCCGTTGACAAAAGTTATTTTTATCTGCAGAATAGAGATTGTTGACAAATATGATATTTGTCAATGGATTAGAGCCGTTGACAAAAGATACTTTTGTCAGCGGCTTAATCTATCGACAAAGAAAACTTATATCATCGACTCTAAGGCCGAGATATAAATTTTTTTTGTCAATGGACGACAGCCGTAGATAAATGATTTTTTTGTCAATGGCTTTGTTTTCTATTGACATCTGATAAGTCGATGACCAAGATGTCGACGGCTTTGTCAACGGACTCATGCCATTGACATATGTCTTTGTCAATCGGTTTTTTATTTTTGTCAACGGCCTATAGCCGCTGACATATGTCGTTTTTCTTGTAGTGACATCTGAGATGAATATTCTCTTTAGGTAAAAATTTACATAGGAATTTATCCCAAAATATATATTTATATCCTTTATATATGAATTAATCATCAAAAATGCAAGCCGACTTTGCACATAATCTATGTGGAAGCGAGGATAAATTATATTGCTTGTGTAGATTGTTTTCAAAACTTTGCTGACAACTCATATGTTAATGTGGAGGGAAAAATTGGCTTTCAACTCCTCATGCCTACTATCCACGAATAATCCCATAATCCATCACCGCTGAGTCCTTCGTCTCTTAAGATCATATCATAACCTCCCTCTGCATGGTGCATAGCATCCCACTCACATCATTTGGCTTGTCCTTGTCACACTAGATCATGGCCCGATAGTCGCATGGTGTGCATCCGTAGCTAGTTGAGGCCTCCGTCCCTCTCCACGTCCTATCCTATTTGGGGTTGATGACGGCATGCCTTAAGAAGGGCCCCATAGCTGCTCCATGCAACAAGACCTATGATGCAGAAGAAGTGCATACACGTTTTCAGCTCAAACGAAGAATTGTCCCGCACGGTGCTAGCTCCCCCACTCTCCTACAACTCATCTATACAGTTGAGAAAAGGAGAGATGTGTCTAGGGAACTCCCTTGCAGCACTAGCTCCCTCACTCCTCTACGACTCGTCTACATGGTTAGTAAAAGAGAAAACAAGCTTAGGGAGCCTCCAACTAATTCTTAAAAGGGATACAACGACCACATTCACGAAGGAAGAAGCAGGCTCCAGCTAGAGCAAACATAGGCTAGAACTCTCAACCCTTAGTCTTTTCCTTCGCATATTTTGGTTGGTTCTCTGACTTTAGCATCAGAGGATTTTCCCCTAAGACCACTCTCGGAGACCCTAACAGCTCTTCTAGCCTTGCAAGTGTGAGTTGGCGTTCCTCTTCAACAAGCAATTTCATGAGTTTGTAGGGATTGGAAGGTGGAGGGCTTGCCGACCATTTTCTGTATCCTATACTCTTTGGCACTGTCTGTGGAAATACAATAAGAAGTTATGGCTCCATGTGGGAACTACTAAAATTTAGGGAGTCATTGTGACTGTAGGGGTGGCTCTTGAGTGCTTTCATGCAACAGGCAAGTTAGTGACTACCAAGGGCCCCATTTGCACCCACTTGTGACCGTCACCACTAAAGAGCTGGCAGCCATACAAACCCAACTCTAGGCATTGGCAAAGGCCACCAAAGTCTCCTCAACTAGCAAGCTATGGGGGATACCTGGCTAGGTCACTTCCCTCATATAGCGAAGTGAAATCTAGCCCCTATGCATAGTCAGAGCAAACCATGTCTGCGCCCCTACTTCTCCTGACTTTCGCCAAATCATCCCTTTCACTCCAAACCTGGCATGGCATGTTGACTCTATCTTAGCAGCAACCTCAAGAGAAAGCTTCAGGGGAAGACTCGCTCCCTCAACAGCATCATCCACACAACATAGGCTTAGAGGCTGGTGGAAGATGATGTCGACTTCTAGGCCCCATTTACCTAAGAGATCCTAGAGATGCCAATTCCCTTGAAGCTCGAGTTGCTCGCCTTCTCGTCATACGATGGCTTTACTAACCCATTCGACCATCTTCACAATTTTGAGTCTAAACTAGCCTTCCACCAGGCCTCAGACAGTATGAAGTGTTTGGCCTTCACCACCACCTTACGGGAGAATGTTCGTGCGTAGTTCAAATCTCTCCCAACTTGGTCTACCACTTTGTTCAAGCAGATGAAGCGCATGTCCATGGAGAACTTTCTCGATAGTAGGAAGGAAGTCAATACTATAGCTAGCTTACTCGTGCTCAAGCAAGGCCATGATGAACCCCTCTGGGAGTTCATTCCTCGCTTCAAGAAAGAGGCCCTCAATGTCTCCCGTCTCGATGTTGGCCTTTCCACTACTTTGGTTGTTCAAGGCACATGCGACACCATCCTCCAGCAAACCTTGGGGGTGCAAGCACTCTCGACTCTCCCCCATCTTCTTGTGCTAGAACATCGACATGCCAATTGAGAGGAGAGTGCATGTAACATCCTAGGCTTTTCAGATCTCAAATATTGATTCAATGTCAACCTGAGACTTTGGAGGGCTTGGGGCTGTTGTGTAACCCTGTTGACATCTTGATCCTACACATTTTAGGGGTTTTTTTATTGAGAGCACTTGAAGGCAGTTGCCTAGGCTACCACATTGTTAGGTGTAGAGCCACATTCTTGGTTTGTCATTTTAACGTTGTGGCTGGTTAGTAGATTGCGATCAAGGTGTGCTAGTCGTTTGACAACATCTAACTGGAAATGTCAGGTGGCATTCTACATGCCCAAGAATGTAGTGGGTCAGCCAATCACATCTTGGTAGTGTGGCAGTCAGTGGTAGCAGATGGCTACATGTGTGTTAGGTGTCCTTAGCATTTAAAATGTGAATGCAGGTGGGCTAGATGGCGTGTTATGAATGTGGCCGTCACCCACACCGTGTTCATGCTGAAAGTAGTCGGTTGACAGACCACATTCAGAAATCTAATTACTATATATATTAACTCCCCTTCCAATCAAGTTCCCCTTTTGGTTCCTCGTCTCCTCCATCCGAGCTCTATCTCCCTCTCTCTCCTCTCCCTCTGACGGCCAACGATGAGTAGGGGATGTGGCAGTGATGATGTAATGCTTGTCTTTGGCATGGCGGCAGTGTGAACGTGGTGGAAATGGCAAGGAAGAGTGGACAACCTTTGTGAAGGCTCCAAAAAGTTAGTGTCGATGTTTTTAAGGTAGGGTGATGCTCCTACAACTATGATTTATCGTGCTTCTTGCTTCGTGGAAGCATGCTCGCGAGTATTCTTAGGGGGTTCTTACTTGTTGGGAAGGATTCTTCCATGTGAGGGTGAAAGTGAGGTCAGATTTGTGATGATTCTTGGCGAGATCTTGCATTGTAGGCCTTGTATGTGGGTAGCTCTTATTGACGGTGCCTCTGCGCACCTTCTTTGCCCTTTATGACATTTTCTCAGCATGTTTGGGGCCGGAATGACCGGTGCTAGAAGAGTTAGAGCTCTAAATGTGCACTATGTATGAACATGACAGTATAAATCTATGTTCACATGGGTCCAGTTTTTCGAGTTTTGGGTGAGTTGGTGTGGCATTTCTAACTTTTTGAATCTTAGTTGGTGATTTCGGAGTTGTTTTAGCTTTCAGAAGGGTTGAGGTTGCCATTTGTGAGTGTTTTCTTGAGTTTTCAAGCATTTTTGGCTTTCCTCTTAAATGCGGCACCTTGGCAACCACATTATGAATGTAGTTAAAGATGCAGACACATTCTTATTTTGGCATTTTTTTTGTTGTAGTTGGCCAACGTGTAGCAACTTGGATTTTATAATAATTAAAAATCGAATTATTTGAAAAAAAATCAATAAAAGAAAATTAAATAATGGAAGATTCACACAAAAAGGAATTAAATGAAACCCATTAAATGAAAACAAGTAATGGGCTTTATTAAATGGACCCATTAGAAATTTGTGGGTCAAAATAAAGAATTATAAAAGAGGAATAATAGGAAAATATCCTAAATTTGTAACTAGAATATTACTTAAATAGAAAAGAGTTATTTAATACATTAAATAGCTAGTTTGAGTCATAATAGGTTTCCTAAACCTACCCCATATGGATTAGCACGAATTTGGATCTCTTCCAAGTCTAAAAGGGATTGGAAAGCAAGGAAGGAAGGTGGGAAAAGGAAATCTCGGAATTAAGAGGAATTTGAGTAGTAGTAGGAATAGGAACTTGTGTTACATAAATACACCTCTTAAACTCTTTTGGGCAACCCTAGCTCGTTGCCAAGAGTGCTGGACATGGAGAAGAGGCTAAGGAGGAGAGGATTTCGTGGAGAGAAGAAGAACTTGAAGCTTCTTCCCTTTTCTTCAAGTTCTAGCCCTAGAAGACAAATCGAGTCAAAGGTAGGCATTCTCACAAGCATAAACCATGAAACTTTTTCTGTAGGTTCTTCCTACACTCTTGAACGAAACCCCCAAGTTTCATATTTTTCCATCCATCCTATCTTTTGTTCTTATTTTTGAAGAACTGCAAACATGATAACCCCGAGATGTCATGTTTAATTCAAATCTCTATGAATACTTGACCCCATGCTACGAAAGTTTTACTGTAGATACTTCAGGTGTTAGGGATCATTTGCCCCTAAAAAGCCTTAATTTCATTGAGCATGTTGCTCGAATTAAATCAGTCTTGCTCTCTATGTCATGTTCTGTGTTACTCGTTGTTGTCATGCTCAAACCATATTCAAACCATGCTCTCTCTCAGATTCTGATTTACTGGAAGTACCCTTACATGTCTAGTTAATTTGCAACTAGTTTCATGATTTTTCGTTCACTATACAATTAGTTATGATTTTTCAAAGCACCCTGTATCATTCGATTTCAAGTTGGCCCGCAATCCAAAGCCTGGTCTGAATCCTGTCAGAGCCAGGTGCAGACAACCAGATTGCGACAGGCGATATGTCGCCTTCTGGGTCTGATTGCGACCATCACTTGTCTCTTTCTCAAGCCATCGCGACGCCTTCCTTGTCGCTTTCTGAATGCGACAGTACCTACGTCGCGTTCTGGCTGCCTGAACAGACAGCCATGTCGCAACCCGTACAGGACCCTGTCGCGTTCTGCCTGGCCCCTGTCGCAATCATCATTGGGCTATGTCGCCTTCACAGAGATTTGGTGAAAAACCATGAAAAATATTTTTGTCGCTTCCTAAATAATCCTTACGCCTTCTTACGGTTATACCCCAGTAAAAACCCTACTTAAAAAAGGATGCTATATTGAATGATTTAAAATACATGTTCACGACTTATTCTGGCTATGATTTCTCTTACACATGCACACACATGAACCATCCATTATGGCTGAAATCTTGCAGAAATATCTCATTAGGTATCTGGAAAATCATTGCAATAAAGTATATTAATTGCCCTATTTTAAAGGACTTGTATTTGTTTCTTGCGTTCTTTATATTCCGATATCGACGCTCCACTGTCCTAGAATTCCTCTAGAACGTCGAGCACCTGTTTATATACACACTTTCTTGGCTTGTGGTGAACTCTCCGTCGGATATTCCTTTCGCCGGACTAGTGAACTCTTGCACAAGGCCTCCGTAAGTCTCTCTGATCATGGATTCCCACATGGTCGACGAGCCGGTTGTACCCTAATACCTATGATACCTTTAGGGATCTATATGATCCAAACGGCTATTAGAGATTCACTCTCGTCTTAAATCACGCCGGACCTCTGGACCTGTGCATAACAAGGCCAGTGGTAGGGTCGTGAGTTCCACCTGACTGCCAACACCAAGTGCGCGTGTGTGCAACTGTTACTATCGCCCGATTACTCGACGTTTTACGTGCAATGTCCACTAGCTCTCATCTATACTCTACTCGCTCACCTATTCACGTTCACTCTACTAGCTCATCTATTCATCTAGTGCTCTTACCTATTTCTTGGTACTCTATACTGGCCATTGACTGATTGTCTAAAGATAAATAATATAACCAATGCCTGGCAATATATAAGGGCCCGATCTGGTCCTGGGATGTGCGCCCGAAAGTGCTAGTGCCCATGTGAGTTAAATGATCAGAGTGTTTGGCATTACACTCAAGTGCTATCTATCTCGACTATCTATATGACAATCAAAACACAAAACGTGCTATACTCTCTCGATGTCTAGAATGACAAACAAGTGCTATACTCGTCGTGCTATTACCATACTTGTGCTAGTTGTGCTATGGCCATCCTGCTATTCGTGCTATATTCGATACTTGTGCTATTTTTGGAAACTATACTCGATCTCGTGCTATGGTGCTATTGTTACCTGTTGTGCTATATCTTACTATATTTGACTCTCTTGTACCTGCTATCTTTAGACACTCTGCCATTAAATGCATTAATATATTTAAAGCCTGCTTGAGCCTGAGATTTAAGTCCTACTGGGCGTTATCGCTCACCCTATGCTATTGATGTGTGTTCTCAGGTGAGACCGAGGATGACACCTACACTCACGAGGAAGGGAATGACCAAGAGTGAAGCCAGGAGTACCCTCGAGTCAATATGTTATCTTCGAGTTGTAGTTAGTTATTTCCTTTTTATTGCAATGTAATCGGGCCCTTTAGAATGGCTCTGATATTAGTGGTTGTAACTAGACATTGGAAATTATTAATGAGAAAGATTTGCTTAGTATTATTCAGTGTGCAATGGTTTGATGTCTAGTATACGCTCTATACCTTTTCTTGCAACTGCCTTCGCACTCCGATATTCCGCGTTGGGGCGTGACAGTTTTGTGGTATCAGAGCCTAGGTTATCTTAAGTATAGGGTGATCTAGGTTGACCAGCCTCGACTAAGAGTCAGTAATCCTACCTATGAGAGATGTGGGTAGAACCATGGGTAATCAGCTAAAATAAACTTACACACGCACAAATTAAACTTTTAATCAGCATTATAACCTTTAAAATGTTTTGTAGGAACTAAACAGCTACAATGACTGCGGAACGTGCCCAGATGAGAGGCATGCAACAATCCCTCTAGGAACTGACTCGTGCCATACTACAAGCCACCAGCAGGCGGGTGGTAACGTGGAGGAAACCAACCAGGTGCAGGCGAGCTGCATCGCAATTTCAGGGGTCTGAACCCGCCTAGGTTCAGTGGGTCTACGGATCCAGATGATGCGGAGCACTGGCTAAAGGAAACGAAAGGATCTTCCGTGTAATGCAATGTGCGGATGGAGACAAACTCCTGCTAGCAACATTCCAACTGGAGAAGGATTCCCGCGCGTGGTGGGAGTCTGTAGAAGCCACGAGGGATAACGGCCAATTTACTTGGACCGAATTTAAGGAAGCTTATAATGCTAAGTACTTCTCTGAACGAGTACAGGAAAAGAAAGCTGCTGAATTCGCTGCTCTTAAATAGCGAAGCCTGATAGTGGCGGAATATGAAGCCCAATTTTCTAGACTGGCAAAGTATGCTGCACATCTGATCAACACTGAGAGAAGAAGGCTAAGCGCTTTCTAAATGGCCTAAAGCCTCAATACATTACTCAACTGGCGCCACTCGAAATACAAACTTATGCCGAGATGGTTAGGAAGGTTCAGCTACTAGAAGATGCTACGGACTTCACCGACCGTATCAAAGGGAAGTTCGTCAAGAAAGAAATGACATCGGGACCAGCATCTGCCAAGCCGACCATCGGCAAAAAGCGTCCCTTCAACATCACGGAGGGATCTAGCCAAGAACGGAAACCCAAGGTTTTCGTACCCAACACTCCAACAAAGAGCCACTGCAAACACTGTGACAAGCCTGGTCACACCGCTGATGAGTGCTGGAGAAAAGCCGGAGCGTGTCTGCGCTGCGGAAGTCATGAGCATCGCATACCCGAGTGCCCGATGCTGAAAGAGAATGAGAGGCGCACCGCTATGCCTAAGAAACAGGGTAGGCTGCAAGCCCTACACAATGAAGAAACCATCGAGGAAGGTGGCGTGGTGGAAGGTACCCTGCGAGTCTTTTCCTTGCCAGCATTTGTGTTATTTGATACTGGAGCTACTCATTCATTTATATCTCAACACTTTGCTAATACCCTGACTGCAAAACCTACAACCATGGGTGGTGAATTCTCTGTCACAACACCCTTAGGGGAGAAGGAGAAATTAAACCAATACTTTCCATCCGCCGATGTAATGGTCGGAGACCTTAACCTAAAGGCCGACCTGGTATGTATGTCCATGGAAGGGTATGACGTCATATTGGGAGCCGACTGGCTGTCCACATATGGGGCAAGCGTCGATTGTAAGAAAGGAAGGGTAACGTTTAGTGACTTTCCTAAATTAGCATTCACTGGAATTAGACATAAGAAGCGGATGTCCCTAGTCTCCGCCTTAAAAGCCCATAACATGATAAGGAAGGGATGTTTTGCTTTCCTTGCGGTCGTCATAGTCGAAAAGAAGGGTTCAAAGATAGAAGACATCCATATAGTCCAGGACTACCCAGACGTATTCCCTGAAGACTTACCCAGAGTTCCCCTTGAACGTGACGTCAACTTCGCCATTGAGTTGACTCCTGGAGCTCCCCCGGTATCGCGTCAACCGTACCGGATGTCACCTGCCGAGCTGAAGGAATTAAAGGCGTAGCTGATGGAGCTACTAGAAAAAGGGTTCATCAGACCGAGTACTTCCCCATGGGGAGCACCTGTGCTATTCGTCAAGAAGAAGGATGGGTCGATGAGACTATGCATCGACTATCGACAACTCAATCAGCTTACCATCAAGAACAAATATCCATTGCCTAGGATCGACGAACTATTCGACCAAATTTCTGGAGCGCAATATTTCTCCAAGATCGATCTTCGATCTGGCTATCACCAAATGAGGATCAAGGAAGACGATATCTTCAAAACGGCTTTCAGGAGCAGGTATGGACATTACGAATTTGTTGTTATGCCTTTTGGTCTAACCAATGCTCCTGCAGCCTTTATGCAACTCATGAACAGCATATATCGGCCATACCTTGACAAATTTGTGGTCGTCTTCATCGACGATATCCTCTTATATTCCAAGACCAAGGAAGATCATGAAGAACACTTGAGGACCGCACTACAAGTCTTACGAGACAACAAACTATATGCAAATTAAGCAAGTGCGAGTTCTGGCTCGAAGAAGTGTCCTTCTTGGGCCATGTCATAACAAAGGACGGCATCTCTGTTGATCCCTCCAAAGTCGAAGCTGTACTCAACTGGGAGAGACCAACCAACGTCACCGAGATAAGAAGCTTCCTAGGACTGGCTGGTTACTACAGGCGGTTCATCAAGGACTTCTCTAAGATTGCCGTACCACTCACGCGTCTGACACGAAAGGAGAATCCCTACTCCTGGAGTAAAGAGTGTGAGAAGAGTTTCCAAACTCTCAAAGATGCCTTACCTCAGCAACCGTTCTCGCTCTACCAGTAGAGGGAGAAAGTTTCTCTGTCTACACTGATGCCTCAGGAATTGGGCTAGCTGTGTACTAATGCAAAAGGAGAAGGTCATCGCCTATTCCTCAAGGCAATTGAAGACGCATGAAGTCAACTACCCTGTGCATGACTTGGAGTTGGCTGTCGTGGTCTTCGCATTAAAAATTTGGAGGCACTATCTCTATGGTGAGCAATTCACTGTCTATTCAGATCATAAAAGTCTAAAGTACCTATTCTCCCAGAAAGAACTCAACATGAGGCAGAGAAGATGGTTAGAATATCTAAAGGACTTTGATTTCAACATCCAGTACATCCAGGTAAGGGAAACGCCGTGGCTGATGCTCTTAGTAGAAAGCCAATGGCATCTATCTCAAGTCTAGCCTTGGCGAGATGCAATTACTTGAACAATTCGCGAGGCTAGACTTAAATATTGAACATAGGGATGATCATGTTTTGATTGCCAATCTCAAAATCCAATCCGATCTACTGGAAGAAATCAAGATGCAACAGGACAACGATCCATTCTTAGTTCGTGTCAAGGAAACCTTAGCAAACAGACCGGATTTTGCCATGACTGAAGATGGAAGGTTAGTATTCCAAGGAAGAACTTGTGTCCCAGACGACGAAGCCCTAAAAAGGAAATTAATGGATGAAGCTCATCAAACTAAGTACACTATTCATCCAGGAGGTACAAAATGTATCAAGACATGAAAAGAACATTTTGGTGGCCGAATATGAAGAGGGAAGTAGCCGAGCATGTAGCTCATTGCCTCACATATCAGCAAGTAAAAGCGGAACACCTGTGCCCTGCCGGTGTACTCAGACCACTAGATATTCCGGAATGGAAATGGGAAAGCATTGGCATGGACTTCATCAGGGTTTACCCAAGACTCGTGGTGGGCTCGACGCCATATGGGTCATTGTTGACCGGTTAACCAAATCTGCGCACTTCTTACCTATAAAGAGTACATGGTCTGTGGAAGTGCTAGCGGCATTATATGTCAAGGAGATCGTGCGATTGCACGGTATTCCGTCATCTATCATCTCAGATCGAGATCCAAGGTTCACCTCTCATTTTTGGAAAGGTCTGCAAACTGCCCTTGGTACGAAGCTTAATTTTAGCACTGCCTTTCACCCGTAAACTGATGGGCAAACTGAGAGGACAAATCAAATTGTAGAAGACATGTTAAGAGCTGCATTATTGATTTCAAGGGTTATTGGAATGAACACTTACCCTTGATTGAGTCGCCTATAACAACAGTACCAGGCGAGTATTAAAATGGCACCATTTGAAGCACTTTATGGCAGGAATTGTAGATCTCCTGTGTGCTGGAATGAAGTGGGAGAACACAATGGTTAGGACCTGACATGGTACAAAGTAAACCCGGGATATACAAATGATACAAGATCGACTCAAGATTGCTCAATCTAAACAAAAGAGCTATGCCGATAAGAGAAGACGAGATCTGGAATTTCAAATAGGAGATCATGTGCTATTAAAGGTATCTCCTACCCGTGGTATTCAGAGATTCGGAGTGAAAGGAAAACTTAGTCCAAGATTCATTGGTCCTTTCGAAGTGCTCGAAGGATTGGTGAAGTTGCTTACAGATGGCCTTGCCGCCAAATTGGCAAGTGTGCACAATGTCTTCCATGTCTCCATGCTTAGAAAGTATGTGTACGATCCTACACATGTCATTCGCCATGATGATCTGGTGTTAAACAAGGACATGACGTATGAAGAGAAGCCGATCAAGATATTGGACAGGAAGGTACAACAACTCAGAAATTGTCCCATTCACGTGGTGAAGGTCTTATGGAATAACCGCGGAGTGAAGAAGCCACATGGGAACCCGAAGGAATTATCAGACGCAACTACCCGGATCTATTCGGTAAGCCATTCTCTCCTGTAAGGTCATATGAATTGGGGACCAAATTCTTTTAAGAGGGGGAGGATGTAGCAACCTGATTTTTAAATAATTAAAAATTGAATTATTGAAAAAAAAAATCAATAAAAGAAAATAAATAATGGAAGATTCACACAAAAAGGAATTAAACGAAACCCATTAAATGAAAACAAGTAATGGGCTTTATTAAATGGACCATTAGAAATTTGTGGGTCAAAATAAGGAATATAAAAGAGGAATAATAGGAAAATGCCCTAAATTCGTAACTAGAATATTACTTAAATAGAAAAGAGTTATTTAATACATTAAATAGCTAGTTTGAGTCATAATAGGATTCCTAAACCTACCCATATGGATTAGCACGAATTTGGATCTCTTCCAAGTCTAAATAGGGATTGGAAAGCAAGGAAGGAAGGTGGGAGTAAGGAAATCTAGAATTAAGAGGAATTTGAGTAGTAGTAGGAATAGGAATTGTGTTTACATAAATACACTCTTAAACTCTCTTGGGCAACCCTAGCTCGTTGCCAAGAGTTGCTGGAATGGAGAAGAGGCTAAGGAGGAGAGGATTTCGTGGAGAGAAGAAGAACTTGAAGCTTCTTCCTTGTTCTTCAAGTTCTAGCCCTAGAAGACAAATCGAGTCAAAGGTAGGCATTCTCACAAGCATAAACCATGAAACTTTTTCTGTAGGTTCTTCCTACCCTCTTGAACGAACCCCCCAAGTTTCATATTTTTCCATCCATCCTATCTTTTGTTCTTAATTTTGAAGAACTACAAACATGATAACCCCGAGGTGTCATGTTAATTCAAATCTCTATGAATACTTGACCCCATGCTACGAAAGTTTTACTGTAGATACTTCAGGTTGTTAGGGATCATTTGCCCCTAAAAAGCCTAAATTTCATGAGCATGTTGCTCGAATTAAATCAGTCTTGCTCTCTATGTCATGTTCTGTGTTACTCGTTGTTGTTCATGCTCAAACCATGTTCAAACCATGCTCTCTCTCAGATTCTGATTTACTGGAAGTACCCTTACATGTCTAGTTTAATTTGCAACTGGTTTCATGATTTTTGTTCACTATACAATTAGTTATGATTTTTCAAAGCACCCTGTATCATTCGATTTCAAGTGGCCCGCAATCCAAAGCCTGTCTGAATCCTGTCAGAGCCAGGTGCAGACAACCAGATTGCGACAGGCCGATAGTCACCTTCTGGGTCTGATTGCGACATCCACTTGTCGCTTTCTCAAGCCATCGCGACGCTTCCTTGTCGCTTTCTGAATGCGACAGTACCTACGTCGCGTTCTGGCTGCCTGAACAGACAGCCATGTCGCAACCCGTACAGGACCATGTCGCAACCCGTACAGGACCCTGTCGCGTTCTGCCTGGCCCTATCGCAATCATCATTGGGCTATGTCACCTTCATAGAGATTTGGTGAAAAACCCATGAAAAATATTTTTGTCGCTTCCTAAATAATCCTTACGCTTTTTACGGTTATACCCCCAGTAAAAACCCTACTTAAAAAAGGATGCTATATGAATGATTTAAAATACATGTTCACGACTTATTCTAGCTATGATTTCTCTTACACATGAACACACATGAACCATCCATTTATGGCTGAAATCTTGCAGAAAATATCTCATAGGTATCTGGAAAATCATTGCAATAAAGTATATTAATTGCCCTATTTTAAAGGACTTGTATTTGTTTCTTGCGTTCTTTATATTCCGATATCGACGCTCCACTGTCCTAGAATTCCTCTAGACGTCGAGCACCTGTTTTATATACACACTTTTCTTGGCTTGTGGTGAACTCTCCGTCGGATATTCCTTTCGCCGGACTAGTGAACTCTTGCACAAGGCCTCCGTAAGTCTTCTCTGATCATGGATTCCCACATGGTCGACGAGCCGGTTGTACCTTAATACCTATGATACCCTTTAGGGATCTATATGATCCAAACGGCTATTAGAGATTCACTCTCGTCTTAAATCACGCCGGACCTCTGGACCTGTGCATAACAAGGCCAGTGGTAGGGTCGTGAGTTCCACCTGACTGCCAACACCAAGTGCGCGTGTTGTGCAACTATTACTATCGCCCGATTACTCGACGTTTTACGTGCAATGTCCACTAGCTCTCATCTATACTCTACTCGCTCACCTATTCACGTTCACTCTACTAGCTCATCTATCATCTAGTGCTCTTACCTATTCTTGGTACTCTATACTGGCCATTGACTGATTGTCTAAAGATAAATATATACCAATGCCTGGCAATATATAAAGGGCCCGATCTGGTCCTGGGATGTGCGCCCGAAAGTGCTAGTGCCCATGGGAGTAAATGATCAGAGTGTTTGGCATTACACTCAAGTGCTATCTATCTCGACTATCTATATGACAATCAAAACACAAAACGTGCTATACTCTCTCGATGTCTAGAATGACAAACAAGTGCTATACTCGTCGTGCTATTACCATACTTGTGCTAGTTGTGCTATGGCCATCCTGCTATTCGTGCTATATTCGATACTTGTGCTATTTTTGGAAACTATACTCGATCTCGTGCTATTGTGCTATCTTGTTACCTGTTGTGCTATCTTTATATTTTGACTCTCTTTACCTGCTATCTTTAGACACTTGCCATTAAATGCTTAATTATTTAAAGCTGCTTGAGCCTGAGATTTAAGTCCTACTGGGCGTTATCGCTCACCCTATGCTATTTGATGTTGTGTTCTCAGGTGAGACCGAGGATGACACCTACACTCACGAGGAAGGGAATGACCAAGAGTGAAGCCAGGAGTACCCTCGAGTCAATATGTTATCTTCGAGTTGTAGTTAGTTATTTCCTTTTTATTGCAATGTAATCGGGCCCTTTAGAATGGCTCTGATATTAGTGGTTGTAACTAGACATTTGGAAATTATTAATGAGAAAGATTTGCTTTAGTATTATTCAGTGTGCAATGGTTTGATGTCTAGTATACGCTCTATACCTTTTCTTGCAACTGCCTTCGCACTCCGATATTCCGCGTTGGGGCGTGACACAACGTGGCACGATTCGGGTGCATAGAAGGAGTCTGTGGTGTGCCACATGCCAATTCTTGAATGTGGTCGGGTTGGCAGTCGCATTCTAAACACTAGAGGATAAGTCAACTCATTCTTATGTGGTCGTGGGTCTTCTTGGACCACATTTGGGTCACTGTCGGAGAGGTGACCGCATCATTGTTAGCAATTGTGTGTTCTTATCTCTTCTGATAGCTCCTCCTCTCTCATCTCTCACTTTTGTCTCTATCTAATCTCTTGCTTTTGTCTCAATCTAGAGCCCTCCCTCTCTCCCTCTTCCTCTCCTTCAGCGTTTGATGATGGGAGGTAGACAAGGTGGAATTAGTGCAGCGCTCGACATCAAGTTCGTGGCGATAACATGAGTGGAGATTGCGAGGAGGTGGTGGACAACCTATAGGAAGGCCCAAATAGGTTATTTTGTCATTTTAGAGGTACAGTGATGATCCTTTTTTCTTCTAACTGTGGTTTCTCATGAGATTCACTATAGAATTATGTTTTCCAACAAGAAAACATGTAGTTTATTGTACTTTGGGGATGGGAATCTCATGTATGGTGTGTGTAAGGTGTTTCCCCTTGTTTCTATCATTGTATCTTGTTAAATTGAAGGTTTATATGTGTATTTGGGTCGTGGTATGATTTCCTCCATCTCTCCCTTCACATTTGATGGATATTCAGGTTTAGGGGCTGTTTGGGTGTATGCTATGAAGACCAAAGGTGCTTTTTCATTCTACATTTGAACATACTGAGAATAGTCATCACATCTTAAACATGGCTTTGTAAGGCGATGCATCTCTAGTTCGGGTCATGGTAGGCATGGCTGCTGCATTCTTAACACGGTGGGTCAAGCAATTGCATTTTAGTTTTTGTCTTAGGCGGGTCACAGTTGGATCCCTGACTACATTTTGAATGCAACACATGTGGAGACCGTGTTCTTTATCAGAGTCTTGTTCTTGGCCCTGGAAGTATGGTTTGTCTGCAATTTGGGTTTCCTTGTGGAGCTAAGGCACAGTCGTGGGATTTGGACACCTTGACTTACTGGTGTATGTGCAACTAGTTGTAATGTTCCTCCGTCTTGTGTGTTGATGCCTAGTGGCGATTTGGTGGATAACTATGCCCTCACTGTTAGGCCGAGGTGTTCTTGGCATGGTGTCCAAATGTGTTGTACTTGGATTCTTTCTGATGATGCACAACCTTCTATTTGTCTGTGTGAGGTGACTCTGAGCTTGGCTGTTGAGGATGGTACACAGTTGTGGTCATGAGCGCATCAGAGATGCATTCGTGTCAGGGATGCATGTTTGTGGTGGTTGCAGTCCTTGTGGTCATTGTATTCCGAGGCAATGTGTCGTGGATAGGCTTTCTTGTGGTTTCTTGTGTACTCTGAGTTTGGAGGCTGTTAATGTTACACTTCTAGTGTGACACCTACCAGTCAATTACCCTGGTACAATGTGCACTCTCTCACCGAAACTAGCGATTTCCTTTGGATAGGTTTGAAGGGGTAGAGTCGTGTTAGGGCAATGATCTTACCCCAATCACAACCCTTGGCTCTCTATATATAGAGAGGGTTTGTTTTGGACAGAGAACTTTTGCTCTCTTGCTTGGGTTTGGGGTTGTGAGCGAGGAGAGAGAGGGCAATCCCGAGGGTAGATCGGTTGTATTGCTACTTGATCAAGTTTGCTGCTGTGAAGAGAAAGCGTCCACGACCTGAGAGGAAAGCTTTGGATGAGGAGATCTTGATTGGATCATGCTCAAGATGAATTTGATCATGCTTGGAAGATACCTCTTTGGGTGCGAAAGAGGACTTCATCGGCTAAATTATCAAGTTGTAGAATTTGCTTGAGGCAAGTAACTTAAGGTTTCTCTCCTTGGACTTGTTCCTTAGAGTTTTCCTATTTTTCTATATTTTTAAAAAAATATTTCGATGTCGATTGCCATGTTTTCTTGCCCCCGATCTGCACTTTGTGTAGTCTGGGAGGTTGACGACAAGGGGTATATCGTTAACCTAAAGTTGACGGCAACCTATGTTAACATCAAGTTCATCTTATCCAGAAATTTACAGTTTCACCATATATGATGGTTTTGTGAGATTATATGATGGTTTTTGAATTCTTTTTGTTCTGTCTTGACCTATTAATCATCATGATGAGTTTGGGTAATCCTATATTAATTTTTGTTAATTATGATATTTATTTGATTTTTTTTACATGAAAAAGTATGTGAACACTTGATAATTTGATTTCTACGTTGTATGCATGTTATAAAAATTGGAGAACTCTGTACTTCAGTTGTTTAGACTACTTTAAGCATGATTTAGGGCTTGTTAGCCTCGTTTTATTTCTGTTCATGAATAATTAGTACTTTTATGAATAATAATCTGATTTCTAACTTTAATTATGAAAAATAGTTTTACTACTTAAAAAATTATGAAAACTTACTGATGTGTTCTGTCATACATATGTACCCCATGGTTAAAATTTGAGCATGTTATGATTACTTACAATTAATTATGAATTTTTGAAGCTTTCAATACCATGTTTTAATAATAAGTCGCAATTAGCTTAAAAATGTGATTAGCATCATGATTAGGTATTGTTTGCTACTGTTTAAGATTAAACTGAGTATCTAAAAGTGATTAGTATATGTTTCTTGTCATATATGTGCATGTGCATGGAAAGAGAGAGAATATGTGACATGTGTGCATGAATAACATGATAACGTGAAAGATAAAAGTTGTGTCAATAGATTGCATGGAGCCCGTATTGTAGTAGTGCCCCTACGGGAAGGCTCAATCGTATTACGTGATACCCGAGGCAACGGGTCGTGTGAAATCCTGGAGGTGGACAAGTTCCACTGGTAATGATGGGGAGGGCTTTCCCCGGTTCTGCACAGTAACTAGGACTTGATCGCCTGGTGATTAAGTATGTGTATGTGATTGTGTGATCTTTCTAGTGGTAGTTTGGGCTATGTCTCGGCGTATGTAAAAGTGAACATGTGAATAATGTGTAAAGTGATTTGTGAACATGGCACATGGTATGTGTAAGTGATGTGACATGTGATGGTATGTGTAAGTGATGTGACATGTGATCGTGAAAAGTAAAAAGTATGTGAAAACAAGTGTGAGTGAATATGAATGTGATATATGTGAGAATAAGTGCATGTGAAAGCAAAGGTAAAAGTGCATGTGAATATGTCATGAGAAGGTAAGTGCATGTGTTAATATGGTCCATGTTAAATGATAATTGTGATATCATGTTACCACCATGTGCAAAAGTATGTTTAATTATGGCCATGAGCTGGTGATTGTTTGATGAGCATGTTAGTAGTATCATGTTATAAGTGACCATGTTTAGAATTCTTGTTATACATGAGTTAGTATAGCTTTGTTTAATAGATTCCATGTTTAATTATCCATGTTATAGTATGAGCATGTGTTAGTTTAATTGTTAATTACTAGTAAGTTAATGATAATATGATAGTTAATAAAGTGTTAAATTGTTAGAAGCATGTGCGGTAAATGCGTAGTTTGTAATTCTAAGTTGCTTGCTGAGTCTATTGCGTAGACTTACCCTTGCTAACATTTCAGGAGACTTAGAAGCCAAGGAGTTAGCGAGATCCGATGTGGAACGTGAAGAGTAGATTGAAGATTTATAGTTTATTTCTTAGTATGTGATGTAATTGTAATTTGGACTTTGGTTATTTTGTACTTGGAAACTAGCTGTGTTTAGTGGATGTTATGTTATTTCTTTTGCTTGGACTATATAGATAGTGGTATGTGGATTATAAAGTTGATGGAATAAGAGTTGTTCATTTTCTACTATAATACTCCTTTCTATTTGTGTATATCTTAGCCTATGTGACTATCATTAGGGTTTTCTCCCCTGTAGCAACTCACTCTCATCCGATGTGGGTTGGTATAACCGTACTGGGTGGAGGTGGGTTGTTACACTTTGACTGCGAGATTGGTGGTTTTCTATTTGTCATTGTTACTAGTGTACCGCGTCCAAGAGTCAACCTGGTTCATGTGTGCATGTGGCACTGAGTCGTCTACCTGTTGTGTTTCAGCATGTACAGTACCTGTGTGTGCGATTGGTCCATGTCGAAAATTGGTGGCCAGTCATGGAAACCTTGGTACGTACTTGCTACTATTGGTTTTGCAATAGTCAGCTATTGCAGGTTGCACTTCACACCCCTAATATCTGTGTTGCACATTGAGTAAAAATGCTCTATATAACCCTCTATGTTGGGTCATGTACTTTGTTGAATATAGTTTTGTGTTTCTAACAAAACATGGCACTCATATTGATAAATATGAAGTGAAGCTTTAAATCGATCAGGTTCTTCTAATGTGATTTGATTCATCATTTACGTCATACTGAGTAAAAGACTAGAATTCCTCCAAAAACTCAATCGGTAGCTTAATTACAAGATCATCTTTATGACACCATTAAGAGGCAAAAAAAAAAATCTAAGTCTCTTAATGCTAGACACTATTGACTTAATCGATTATGTTTTCAAGTATTATTCATCAATTGACTAAGTGCATGTGTTACCTACTGAAGTAATTGATTGGACTCCCGCAAGAATCAGTTTTGTCAGTATGGGTTACTTATGCCAAGTAATAGGCCATGTTGAATAACTTGGTTAAGTTTCTTACGGAATCGATTATATCCACAGAGCACTATCCAAATCCACACTGAAGTAATCAACTACTTTCATTCGATAATTGATAATATATTGTGCTGAAAACCATGAAGAGTTCACTATATCTTCTGAAGGATCTATTTGTTTTCACTATCATACTTTTGTGTCTATTTTGATAGAAACGGTGTGTGATGATCAACCAAGAGGAGAGGTGTGAATTGGTTATCGCCTAATTAAAAATTCTTTTTCATAAAAAAATTAAACTTAACTAAGCAAAACTATTATTTAAGATGCACAATGGAATATAACACTTTAAACAGCGAAACCAACTATCATAATGTGCGTAGAATGGAGATAGAAAAGATAGAAGCAAGCGACACATATGCACACATGATTTAGAGTGGTTCGGCCAACACACCACGTGTGCGTCTACGTCCACTACCACACACCCCTATGAGGATTTCTCCACTAACTTGTTTAACCAAGTACAAGTCACAAACGCTTACCACATGGTTGTTTCCAAGGAACAACACAAACCCTATATGATTCTTGTTTGATGGGTACAAAAATCCAAACCTAACCACATGCTCGCAGACCAAGCACACACACAAAAGATCTGCTTCAGTTAAGAGCTACAAATATGAACGCGAGGAATAAGGAAGAGAACAATAGTGCATCGATTCCTCTTGTTCAAAAATATGAAGAGTCATTGTAGAACAATGAACACCAACGTAGAACACGACTTGAACTCTTCACCGAAGCCTTCTGGACGTTGCCTGGATGTAGCAAAATCCTCTGGTACTTGAAAGCAACTCCACACAACAGCTAAGACATTTTCCACGCTTAATCTTGAGGTCTACTGCAAGCTTCTTCAAAAGATCGCCCAAAATCCTAGCTTCAAAAGATGGAGCCTCTCTTGCACGATGGGTTATCTTTTGTAGGCTTGGAAAGGGTGTTATATATATACACCAACCCAAAAGATCACAACTTGGACGATTCTTTAGGTAGAGACCTAATGGAGGAAAGAGTCCATCCAATTTAGGAAACTATATTTCTGTAATCAGTCGACCGGTTTGAGGAAGTCGGTTGTTCGATCATGATCTGGACTTGAGGTCAACATGTTGCTCTTTTGTGTGTCGACATGCCTTTCTTCTGTGTCGACATACTTTCCTGATCGGTTGTCCGATTCCTCAGAATTGGTCATCCGATTCTGCACTCTCCCCAAACCAAAGTTACTGGGACGATTGGTCTACCGAAAAGTATCAATCGATCGTCTGACTTTGCACTGTCCCAAAACCAAAGGTACTGGGAGAGATGGTCAATCGATAACCATCAATCAGTCGTCTGATGTCCTATAAAGTGCAGAAAGCTCTATCAATTTGAATTCTGTCCAGTCCAAGCCTTGGCCTTTATAATTGTCACTTCCCAATGCATCTTTGGCCTATATTACTGCACACGTAACACACAAATTAGACCCTCAAATTAAATATAAATAAATCAAATACTTGGGTTATTAACATGAACATAACTATGTGCTTTGTGAAAATATTAACATGAATTAGAATTAGTATTTTTGTGATCATTAAAATTTATAAGATACAACAATGTCCCCCTTTTTGATGATGACAAAACACCTATAGAATTTTCACACAA
This sequence comes from Colocasia esculenta, assembly GCA_014218235.1. Classification (NCBI taxonomy): domain Eukaryota; kingdom Viridiplantae; phylum Streptophyta; class Magnoliopsida; order Alismatales; family Araceae; genus Colocasia; species Colocasia esculenta. Next base: position 34,095,095 of record CM024761.1, on the reverse strand, counting down.
AACACAACATTTGATTTCTGATTCTAATTTTTTATTTCAATTTGTGTTTGTATATGGCATACATACATGCAAGCATTCAATTGTGCGGAATTACTCCCCCTCACAAAGATACTTCTAACTCTCCCCTTTTCTTTTGTACACATACTCTCCCCCAATCCAGAATATAAAATCTATATATTCTCTCCCCCTTTTTGACATCATCAAAAAGTGGGTGGTAATAGTGATAAGAGATGCAATTGACTTAAGTATAAGGTGGATATAGAAATCTCACTATGGGGTGGATGATGGAGTGCATGTAGTAAGATATAGCCATGACATAGCCCATATATTTAATCAATTTCTCTAGACACACCCAAAATTAAATACCATGAAAAGTGATGTGTAAGATATAATTAAAAGGCATCACACATGAGGAAGCATAGAAATTTTAATTAACACTAATGAATACATCGAATCCAACCTATGCATGTTAGACCTTCAATTTTTGGTAGCTATCACTCTATTTTTTTTTTTTTTTAAAAATTTTGAAACCAATTGATACCATTTTTTTGTTTCTTTCTTTCATTTTTGAGAAAAATATTGCCATTTGACGTGAGGCTCCTCACTTGTTCAATGGAGAGACCCTATTACTAAGCTCAGTTCCCCTTTTCTTTCAACCTGGGATAGATATTAATCAATTTCTCTAGACACACCCAAAATTAAATACCATGAAAAGTGATGTGTGAGCTATAATTAAAAGGCATCACACATGAGGATGGATAGAAATTTTAATTAACACTAATGAATACTCTGAATCCAACCTATGCATATTAGACCTTCAATTTTTGTAGCTATCACTCTGATTTTTTTTTTTTTTTTGAAACCAATTGATACCATTTTTTTTTCTTTCTTTCATTTTTGAGAAAAATATTGCCATTTGACTTGAGGCTCCTCACTTGTTCAGTGGAGAGACCTGATTACTAAGCTTAGTTCCCCTTTTCTTTCAACATGGGATAGCTAGCTTTTTCCTCACGAGTTATTACAAAAATTAGGTGGATTTTAGAATCACAAAAGTGTTAAGAAAAAAATTCCACCTATCATCAAAGTGATATCCACTAATCATACTGACATGCATTGGTGTGTTGGACTTAATTTCAGATATATTTTGAGAAGCATGTTAAATACATAACTATTTAGCTCTCCTTTAATATATGCAAACACCAATGAATTAACTCCCCCTTAGTGATTAAAATAGTGCATACTAAGTATCGAGCCAATGCAATAAGAATAACAAGGGAGTATTAGGCCATAATAAGAATCAAGGAGGGTGTTTTATATATAATTTTACATGCATGCATACAAGGGATAGACATGCAAACAAACATGCCGTAGACACTAAACTCTATGACCCTTTTTGTGTTTCTGATTTTTCCATTTTTTATTTTTCTAATAGAAGTAGAACAAAATATAGCCTATCATCAAAATCTAAATAAGTAAATAGTAAGGTATAAAAAAGTATCTATGTCTTACCTTAGAATCTCAAAATAGAAATGAACATGATAATCACAAAACAATTTCGCTGCCTTGAGTTTCACATTAATGCTCCAGCTCCAAATTTTTCAAGACACCTGCAACCACAACTCTCAGGTGGATTTCTTTGGTACCTAAATAGTTTTGGATCCAACAGTCCTAGTTTGAGAAGGGAGCAGATCCTTCCTTATCCACACTAAATTCAATTTCTGTATGTTTTTCTTCAAATAACTCATATAGTTCACATGACCATACCTGCCACAGAAATAACATGTGATATTAGAGGTGCTTGATGTGGGTTGTGACATGTGACTTACATGATGATTAACATGCTTGTCTTTCTTTGATTGTGCATGCATCTTAGCCATAACAGAATTTTTACCATTTATAGGTTTTTTTAATTTGCACAATTTTTCTTATCATAAGAATTTAGTTAGAGCTTTTTCCCTTTTGGTTTAGTAGTTGATGTTCATGGAATATTAGAAGCATGAACAAAAGATGTTAATATTGTAGACTCAAAGGATTTTTTCTTTTTTATTTTTAAGAGAATAGCCTAATCCATTTCTATTAGTGTTAACTTTAACACTAAGCACCTCATCAAGTTTTTATTTCCCCTTCATGAGTCTAGAAACAGTGGATTTCAGCTCATCTATAGTTTCATGCAATTTCTTGACAGTGGATTCATGACTCATAGCATTTTTTATAAGATCTGATTTTTTATTTTATTTCAAACATTCATTTTTAGATTTCAAATAATTATTTTCCACACATGCTTAGTTTTTCTGCAAAACCACTATCATGTGCCATGCATTCCAATTCATCTTCATACAATTCAATTTTATTTTACAAAGTTTCATTTTCATTATGAAGATTTTCATATTTCAGTTTGAGTTCACGACGTGAAATGCAGAGAATTTCATCATGAAGAAAACCTTCAAACTTCATTTTCAAACCCTTTTTTTTTCTTTTTAATCTTCCTATATTTTCCATGCAAATTAGTATACACTAACTCCATCTCCTCAAGAGTAAAAGTTTCTTGATTAGAAGTTACCTCGAGTGTTTCTTCCTCAAGTGCCATGAGGCCGCATACAATGTCTTGCTTCTCCTGAACATTTTTTGTTGCAAAGCTTGACCCATCAGAGTCACTCCAAGTGGCGACCATGGTTTTGGGCTTCTTTGCTTTGCTTTTCTTCTACTTTTTTAGAAATACTGGGCATTCTGATCTCATATGATCAATACCTTGGCATTCATAGCAGATCATTTCTATCTTTTTGCTGGGTTCTCCTTGTTTGGATTTGCCCTTGAAATCTTTGGGGAATATGGGGGACTGTGGCCTCTTCTTTCTTAGAAATTTTCTTATAGCTCTAGGCTAGCTTAGCCACTTCTACCTCATCTCCGCTATACGAGTTTTCTTTTGAGCTGACCTCCACTTGTCGTTCAGCTTTAAGTGCAACATCTTTCTTCTTGCTACTTGGTTGCTCGGGCTCTTCTCTCTTCAAGTTGATTTCATAGGTCATGAGACTCCCAATCAATTCCTTGACAATGAACCTAGACAGATTTTTGGAGTCCTCAATGACCGTGGCTTTGGTGTGCCATGCTGTTGGGAGGGATCTCAATATTTTCCTGACCAACTCCGAGTCAGTATACTTTTTGCCAAGAGCACTCAAGCTATTGGGAATCTGTGTGAGCAGTGCGAACATCTCAGAAATTGTCTCCATTGGGTTCATTTTGAACATTTCGTACTCATGCACAAGAATATTGACTCGGGTCTCCTTGATTTCTGATGTGCCTTCATAGATCAGTTTCAATTTATCCCATCTCCTTCACTGAACTGCACATGGAGACATAGGAAAACTTATTAGGGTGGATAGCACATTGCAATATGTTCATAGCACTGAAATTAACCTTAGGTTTTTAATGTTATCATCCGTCCACTATCTTTCATCCTATGGAAACTCATAAGGACCCATATAGTCTTGAGCTCTAAGGAAAACATGCATACGATTTTACAATATGTATAGTTGCTGCCATCAGAGTAAGGTGGGCGGTGGATGGACTGACCCTTGGGCATGAATCCCTTGTTAACCATCGCACACAAGATCACTCTTATAATCAAGAGCCTTGCTCTAATACCAATTGATAGAAATAATGTGCGATGATTAACCAAGAGGAGAGGGGTGAATTGGTTATCGCCTAATTAAAAATTCTTTTTCACAAAATAGATTAAACTTAACTAAGCAAATCTATCACGTAAGATGAAGATCAGAATATAACACTTCAAACAGCGAAACCAACTATCCTAACGTGCGTAGAACAAAGATAGAAAAGATGGAAGTAAGCCACACATATGTACGCAAGATTTAGAGTGGTTCGGCCAACATGCCACATGTGCGCCTATGTCCACTACCCCACACCCCTATGAGGATTCTCCCCCTAACTTGTTTAACTGGGTACAAGTCACAAACCCTCACCACATGGTTGTTTCCCGAGGACAACACAAACCCCACATGATTCTTGTTTGACGGGTACAAGAATCCAAACCTAATCACGTGCTCACAGATTGAGCACACACACAAAAGATCTGGTTCAGTTAAGAACTACAAACTTGAACACAAGGGATAAGGAAGAACAATAGTGTATTGATTCCCCCTATTCAGAAATATGAAGAGCCGTTGTAGAATAATGAACGTCGATGTAGAACACGACTTGAACTCTTCACTAAAGCCTTCTGGATGTTTCTTGGATGTAGCAAAACCCTCTGGTAGTTGAAAGCAACTCCACACAGCAACTAAGATGTTTTCTACACTTGATCTCTAGGTCTGTTGCAGGCTTCTTCAAAAAATTTCCCAAAACTCTAGCTTCAAAAGATGGAACCTCTCTTGCACAATGGGTTGCCTTCTGGGGGCTTAGAAGTGGTGTTATATATGTACACCAACCCAAAAAGATCACAACTTGGAAGAATTCTCGGCAAAGACCTAATGGAGGAAAGAGTCCATCTAATTTAGGAAATTGTCTTTCATATCGGTCGACGGTTCTAGGAAATCAGTCGTCCAATTCATGATCTGGACTTGAGGTCGACATGCTGCTCTTATGTGTATTGACATGCCTTTCTTCTGTGTCGACATGCTGCTCTTCTATGTCAACATACTCTCCTGATCAGTCATTCGATTCCTAAAAATCCATCGTCTGATTTTTGCACTGTCCAAAACCAAAGCTACTAGGATGATCGGTCGACTGATAAGCATTAATCGATCATCTAACTTTGCACTAACCAATCCGACTTTGCACTGTCCCAAAACCAAAGGTACCGCTGAAAATGTATTTGTTCTACTTATTAGGCTATTTGTTCCACAAAATACGTCATTGTTTCCACTCCGTATAATTGTTCCAATAGTTTTTTGATGAAATTACTTTTGCTTGAATTCTATTGGAATTAGTGTCATACCACCTCGTACCAAACATCTCTCCAATTAATAAAGTTTCCGACAAAAGTAGTCGGTCGAAAATTCGTCAAAAAATGGATAGATTTTTCTGACTGATTTTTCCATCGGAACACACCTTTTAATTAACAAAAGACACCATTTGTTCCCTTCAAACTAGGGTGGCCAATAGATCTCCATTTTCATTTACTGTCTCATTTTCACATTTTTTATTGGATGCGAAACTCTGAAAAGAACTTTTCGATAACTTAGTGGAAGTAAAAATGGATATCTGAATTCTTATAAGATGCGAAGCAAAAACATCCAATTCCGCATCCACTTTTCCATTTCTGATAATTTTTTAATATATATTATATATTTTTTTTATAATAAAGTTCCTTCCTCGAAGCTTTAGCTCTTAAAAGTTTAATTCACTATCCCCCACCTCCAGTCTATATGCAAATGTCATCTATCATTGTTCTAATTAGTGGCTAGTGGTCACTCTCTCATTCCATCATATATGGTAAATTGTTTTCTAACAATCTTCATACTTACATTTGTCGACTATATATTACTCAACCATTATATATAACTATATAATATTACTATATTAATTTGATCTTGTCATATTTCATTTAGTAAAGGTCATTATAATGTACGTGATGGAGAAGATATGATAGAAGATATATTTTTATTTATTATTGTTAGTTATCTATACTAGTAAAATATTATTTTTTAAAAACTATTCATAAAATTTAATAATTAATGTACTTGTCATTTATAAATGTTGTTACATCCGAAGTTTTTGTTTTATTTACATTTCATTTATATTTTTTTGATTTAAAGCAAAAATAGATGCTAAAGCAGAAACACCATTTTTTGTTTCCATTTTGACTCAAAAAGTTCTTGTAGGAAGCGGAAACAACCATTTTCAATTCCGAATCTGACCCGTTGACAGTCCTACTTCAAATGCTACTTATTCCAATAGCACGACGGGGATGGATTTTTGGACGGATAGTCTCTTCATAAAAAAATCTTTAACATTAATTTAAATAACATTAATGCCAATTAATAACTTTTTAATGAAATTTTCAATCAAAAATCTATCAGAAACGATGACGTATTTTCTGACGAAATTCCCTTCTATCGAAAAATTTCCCTTTCCATCGAAAAATCTTGAACATAAATCATACCAACTAATAACTTTTCAAACGTAATTTTTCTGTCTGAAATAGTGAGGGATTTTTCAACATATATTCTTTACATCGAAGAAATTTTACATTATTTTAAATAAAATGATGTAAATCAATGACTTTTTTGATGGAATAGCTTCTATGGGAAAGTCATTTGAACTAGGGACACATTTTATAATAGAATTTATTTTCATCAGAAATACTACTAATATTTTCGATGGTTTTCTTTGGCATCGAAAAATTAATCTCTAGTTTCAGTGGTATTCTAATAGAAGTTTGTCCGTAAAAAAATAGCGACCTTTTTATCAATGGAAATAAATTTGTTTGAAGTTTAAACCAATTTTTCGACGAAATGTAGTCAATCAAAAATTTTTGTTTGTGTTCCGATTTTTCTTATAGTGGCATAACTTGCATGGAAACGAAAAGACTCTACTAACAGCTACTACTACATCTAGATAACTTGAGATGCTCATCGCTCTTGATTGTCTCCGTCAACATGTTCACCATCAATTTCACTTGAAAAAAATGAAGTATTTAATTGAGTGAGACACTCAGTAGGATTTATATCTCTTAACTAGGTAGCTTTAAGTGATTAACATGTTGAACATTTTAATGACAAGAGAGTAATTTAAACATGTACTTGTAACTAGTATCAAGAGTACATAAACTGTTGACTAGGTTGCAAGCCCAGAGGGGGGGGGGGTGAATGGATTGCTGAAAATTCATCTTAGAAATATTCTGTGATAAAATAACTTTAGAACACTAAACAAAATAGTTAGAGTTAATGAGCAACGGATAAGGAGATAAAAGCAATCACATGAACAACATAAATTTTATCCTGGTTCAGATCTCCTATCACAAGGAGTCCTATGTCCAGTCCCTAAGCAACAACTTGAGATTCCACTAGCTAAGGGTACAGTCCTCCTCAAGGACACTTACACAGCCAGCACTAGCTGGCCTTCTCTTTAATCCACGAAGAGACAATACCCACCTGTTACGACATGTTTTCCTTTCTACAAAAGGACCACCCACCTACTACACAACAGATCTTCTCTTCACTTATGAAGAGGAGCACTCAAAGAAGAGTAAAGAGGTGATGGCCCCTAGACCAAGATAATAGCAACAATACAATGCTTGATCTAAGGCAGAATCTGAGAGTCAAGAAGAATTACACCAAGAAGAAGTTCTCTTAGATCTAAAACAAGCTCTCACACTCTAGAAGGAATGGAAGAACAGTGCTTCGTGGAGAGCTAAGAGCATGAGGCTTGATCTGAATGAAGTCGTGAGCTCTTGTGTTTTTCCAATCTAAAAATGATAGTCTTCATTGCGTCAACACACTTCTGTTTATCTTCTCTTGATGAAGTATCCGTTGTCTCTCATCTGAAACATGTCTCCTGATAGTTGTAGCAGATCCAACGTAAGAACCCATAAACCTACAGATAATAAATGCTTAGATAGAGACATAGTGAGAGGAAGATCATATAGATATCTTCTTTACTCCAGTCAACATGATATGTCCAACGTTGTAAACGTGTGTGACTACCAAAAACCTACAGACAATAAATGCTGGAAGATAGACAACTCAAATATATCTAAACTGTCAGTCAATGTTATTGGCCATATTGAAGGAGATATACTAAAGAGGAAATACCATCTGTCATCATTTAAAGTTCTAACTAATATGTTATGAAAGTGGTAACCAATAAAAGATGATGTGCATAGACATTGTACCCATGATAAACAATAAATGCTTGTGTGCAAAGGATACATAACAGTTTGCAGGAAGATTCAAAATGCACAACATTTCAAAATAAATTTGAAAGGAATTACGAGGCAAAATATTATTAGACTAAATTATCATGGTTAGTAAACTTTAATTATAGCCATAATCAAATGATCATTGTAAAGGTCATTATCAAGGTAATACAGTCGATGTTCAAAGAATAGTTGATGTCCAAACATAATCGATGTTCAAAGAGAGTCGATGTTCAGAGACAGTTGATGTCCAAACATAATTGATGTTCAAAGAGCGATGTTCAGAGACAGTCGATGTCCAAAGAATAAACGATGATAAACATAATCGATGTTGAACTGTAATTGATGTGAGCGTAATCGATGTTGATACATAATTGATGTTTAAGTGAAATCGATGTGACCGTAATCGTTGTTAAACCATAGTCGATGTTTAAGTGAATTCAATGTGAACATAATCAATGTTGAAACATAATCGATGTTGAACCGTAGTGAATGTTTATGTGAAATCAATGTGAGTGTAACTAATGTTGAAGTGTAATCGATGTTTAAGTGAAATCGATATTGAAATGAAATCGATGTGAGCGTAACCGATGTTGAAGCGTAATCGATGTTTAAGTGAAATCGATGTTTAAATGAAATTGATGTGATATTAAGGCAATAGTCGATGTGAACTTACAATAATAATCGATGTAGACTTAGATAAATCATATGCAATAGACTTCTAATTTAGATGAGTGTATCCAACTTACAAAATTTATTTCATTTGATACTTGTTGACAACTTCAGAATAATATGTTAGTCTGTTTGTATGTTTTTGTTTTGTTATCACAAATATATATAAGTGGAGATAAATGTTCATCATCTCCCCCTTTTTGGTGATGACAAAACAATAAGAGTATGGAAGAAAATTTCTGAAATAAATTTTGAGTAAAGTGATAACATGTATTTCAGAGTGTGTTCTCCCCCTTTTTGTCATTAATCGAAAAGAAGACTAGGAAAAAGAGGCAAAGAGAAATGGAGGCCAATGAAAATATTAATCATTGAGAGATATAGAAGGCAGGGGACAAGAGAGAAGTAAGGCGAGTGATGATAGGCCAAGCTTTGACTTCCTACTCTTCAAAAAAATTCTTAAACAATGCCCAACTGATATTGTAGGAAGGCCCCATATCTGCCCTGAATTTTTGAATGTGGAGCTGCCTCTGATCCTCAAGAAATTGATTGTATTTTGTATCACTGAGAGTTATCCTGTAGAGGCTGCGGGTGCCAAAACTAGCATGCAGTAGAAACTGATCAATGGAGATAGGATAAGCAATGTTTTGAGCTAGCAGTTCCTGCCTCAGAGCAATGTACATTTATACCTTTCAACCCAAATGAAATAAGGATCTGTCACCCAATTGATTGGAGTTTAGATCCATGAATTGCTCAGGAGATAAGGTGGCTGATCGGATTTGAATTTAGCTACATTGAGTCGATCTAGTTGGAGAGTTGCCTGGTGATATTTCTTGCGCCACTCAGTAGGAAAAGTCTTTCGGATTCAGCTAACAGAGGGGCTAAAACTGAAGATTTGATGAACCCCCTGTGATACTCTCTAAAAAGAAAATGAGGAAAAGCTAGAGAAACTCCTTTTGGACCTGAATCCGAGCTTTGACTTTGGCATATCTTTCAAAAATAATGGGACCATTTTTGAGCAACTATCTCCTTAAAATATCGTTAAACATTTTAAGCATTGTTTTTTTGCTATGACAAAACCTTTTAAAACTTTCTACAAACAAATCTATTAGAATATACCACAAGAAATATGACATGCATGATACAATATCTATCAGCATTGTCTTACAAAAATTTCTCTAAGTCCACAGCGTATACTATATACCATACTAACTACGACTTAAGACTCCGACTCCTAAAAGTGGAAGTGTTGTACCATTTGATGAACAAGTAGTGCTCCGACTTCGGAAAAGTCAAAGTCTAACAAGACTCCGACTCCTGAAAAGTTGAAGTCTAGCTGAACTCCAACTTCTTAAAAGTCGAAGTCTGTATAGACTCCGACTCCTTAGAAGTCGAAGTATGACTTGCTATAAAATGATCCTTCACTCTGACTTCTGAAATGTTGAAGTTCTCTTACTCGAACTCCTTGAAAGTCGAAGTCTATTTTTGTTTGCACTATGACTCCCCAGAAGTCGAAGTATGATATCGATTGATGATCTCTTATCACTCCGACTTTCCAAAAGTTGAAGTTTATGATCAATGTCTCACTACGACTTCTGTATAGTCAAAGTTCAACATGCATCTCTTATCTTTGACTCTGACTTCAGAAAAGACGAATTAACCTATAAAAACTTCTGTGTACTTGACACTTATAATTTTTATGATAATCTGTCATCCACATAATCCATGAAATCTTAATCTTGTTTATTTCAAGTTATTTGTTATTCCAATGGGATCCTTTACAGAATGAATAACACTTACATATCTTATAGAATAATGCTTTTTTTGCTACCTCCATTTAAATTTCTGTTAGGTAGGTAAAATTATATTCAAAATGACCACATAAATTATCTTTGATAAGATCTAAATATTATATAAATTGGTCTCTTGCTTTCTGTCAGAAGCTTAGTCCTTTCTAATTTGACAGAAGATATGTGTTGGTAGGTATAAGCAACATGGACTATCTGTCAGAACCCCCTACCACATCTGCTTTTTGTCAGAAATTTCTTATTTTCAGGATACAACTGTCTGTCTACTCTTTAATGCACTGAACATCTGTCCATCTGATGTTCTTTATACTTTACATATATTTCCATCTCACCTACCTCCGAAAGGACAAAGATACAGGTTCTTCCTCACCTTGCAGACAATTAGATACCTATTGAAGCCAGTTTACAGATCATTAATAAAAGCTATCTATCAAGCCATGAAGCTATCTACATAGCCTGAAGACGTTGGAACTCCAAAAGTTGAAGGACTGATGAATATAACAGAAGTCTCAAAGTGTCTACATCCAATGATCAATGACTATTCTTCAAATGGCTATTTTTCTAACGGATAGTTTCAAACGGGAAATTAAAGCTTCTGAAGCTCATATATAGAAGCTGGAGTTTGAACAAGAAGATACCACCAACCTAGCAACACACACAACTCCCATCTAATTTGTAAGCAAGAGTCTTTACAAGTCTTCTACTGAAGTGAAAGAAAGAGAGCGGCTTCTTCAGTCCACGACTCCAAGCTCTCTAGTTCCTTAGAAGTCTTTTTCTATTGGGTGGTATTTTATAACTGTAGATCCTTCTCAGTCCACCCATTGATTCAGAAAGAGTTAGAGCTTCAAATTCTCATTTGTATTCCTTTCCGTTTCTCTGTGTTTGCTCAATCTTCTGAGTAGCTCAAGTGTTTTTCATTTCTATGATTAGATAACCCATAGGAGGCTTGTTTCCTGCTGTGCCCCTCTTGTGAAGGGAAGACCTACGGGTGTAGGTAGTCTTTGTATCCCTTGGTAAATGGAAGACTTGCTTGGGAGCAAGTGGGTTTATAATATATCTCAGGTTGAGAGAAGGCCAAGTGTTCTTAAAAGTTTAATGAAATCCCAAGAGGTTACTTGGGGACTGGACGTAGGACTTCCATGTGGGAAGGGCCGAACCAAGATAAAATCTCTTGTGCATTGTGTGATTGTTTCAGCCAAGTTTTCACTTGTTTCACACACACTACACTAAATACTAGCAACTTTATTTAGTGTTATCCATTTCAAATATTTTTTAAAAGTGCACAAAGTCCTATTCACCCCCCTCTAGGACATCATTAGTGCCATCTCGATCCAACAAGTGGCAGAGCTTGGTCTTCTCAGAAGAATCGAAAGATTTGAGAAGAGATGGCAAGCTCACAACTATGAAGGTCAGTCAGTCACCAGACCACCATTCTTTGATGGTGAGGATTACCAGTATTGGAATATGAGAATGGAATGCTTCATTCGTGGCACAAACTTTGATCTGTGGCAGGTAATAGAACAAGGTGATTTTGCTATCCTTAGTGATTGAACTTCTAATTTATTCATAGCTAGCACAAGAAATATGTCCCTAAATATAAAGCCAAGAACTATCTATGCAGTCCTTATCTAAAAGAGAGTTTAATAGGCTATCAGCTCATGGAACTGCAAAGGAATGTGGGATAAACTACAAGTAACTTATGAAGGAACTGATAGAGTAAAGCAAACTAGAATAGATATTCGTCTCCCAGTATGAACAATTCAAATTGCTTCCTAATGGAAACATAACCTAAATGTATATCATTTCCAAATATAATAGTAGGTTTGAGTTCATTAGGCAAAAATCTTACAAATGAAGAAACAATAAGAAAATTTTAAGATCATTAACTCATGTTTGGACCCCTAAGGTCACTACTATTGAAGAGGCACATGATCTAACAGAACTCTCTATTGATAAGTTAATTGGTTCTTTAATGGCTCATGAAATTAATATGGAAATATTTTTTGAAAGCTCTTCGAAAAGAAAATGCCAAATGCTTTAAAAGCTGCAGATTCTTCTTCCTTTGAAGATTCAAAGAGAAATCAGATGACAGTGATGATGAAGCTATGCTGTCGAGGAAAGTGCAAAGGATTCTTGCAAAGAAGAAGAAGTTTGGCTCTAAAAGACACTTCAAAAAGGAAAAGAAGAAAGAACCAACTTGTTATGAGTGCAACCAACCAGGACATTACAAATCTGAATGTCCTAAGCTCAAGAAGAAAGATCCGGCTGAAAGATTTGAGAAGAAGAAAGGTAAAGAAAGAAAATTTAGAAAATACAAGAAGAAGGCAATGGCCGCAGCTTGAGACAATGAGGAACCTACATGTTCAGAATCTTCAAGCTCAGAATCAGAAGAGAAGAAAAAGCAAATCTAGCCCTCATGGCAAGACTGGATCAGGGTCGCCTGAGAGCATCCAAATGGTATTTGGATAGTGGGTGCTCAAGGCATATGACTGGTGACAGAAGGTTGTTTACAAGTTTTAGAGATGAGATTGGTCAAGTCACTTATGGAGATAATAGAGAAGGTAAAGTGTTAGGATGTGGAACAGTAGGAATACAAGAAAAGGACTTAATAGAAGATGTGATGTATGTAGAAGGATTAAAACATAACCTTATTAGCATCAGTCAACTGTGTGACAAAGGTCACTTGGTAAAATTCTGAATTATAAGTGCATTATCCAAAAGGATGGAAAAATAGTTTTTGAAGCACAAAGAGTCAAAAATATGTACACTCTACAATTAGTAGAATGAAAGAAGTTAACTTATGTCTTGCAACTAACAAGAGTGAAGAGACTGATTTGTGGCACAGAAGACTAGGACATGCAATCACATCAGTGATCAAGAAATTAATCAATCATGATCTAGTTGAAGGTCTTCCAAAGCTTAAACTGAAGAAATCTAGAATCTGTACAGCTTGTGTAAAGGAAAGCAACCAAGACATCATTTCAGCCCAAAACAGTGGTAACAACTTCCAAGCCTTTGGAACTCATTCACATGGATTTGTTTGGACCCATAAGAACAGTAAGTCTTGGAGGAAAAATTTATGGCTATGTAATTGTGGATGATTATTCAAGATATACTTGGGTATCATTTCTAAAAGCCAAATCAGAAACATTTTCAGCTTTTCTGAAGTTCAGTAAATTAGCACAGAAGAACCAGAATTTCAAATAATCAGTATTAGATCTGATCATGGTGGAGAATTCAAGAATGAAGAATTTGTCAGATTCTGTGAAGAAAATGGCATAGAACACAATTTCTATGCACTAAGAGCACCTCAACAAAATGGAGTAGCAGAAAAGAAAAACAGAACACTGCTGGACATGGCCAGGACTATGCTTACATAATATAATCTACCAAGATATTTTTGAGTAGAAGCATCAACACAGCCTGCTGCATCATCAACAGGTGCATGATCAGACCAATTTTGAAGAAGACACCTTATGAGCTATACAAAGGGAGAAAGCTAAACATCAGTCACCTTCGACCCTTTGGTGGTAATTGTTTTATTTAAATAATGGTAAATATAATTTAGAAAAATTAAATGCTAAAAGTGATGAAGGTTTTCTGCTAGGATACATCTCAAAACCCAGAGGATATAAAGTGTTTAATAGAAGAACTTTAACTGTAGAAAAAACAGTTCATATTTTATTTGATGAAACTAACCCTTCTATTAAGAAAATAGAAGAAGAAGAGGACTTTGTTGAAGATTTATGCAGGGATTTAGAACAGTCATCTCTTGAAGAAAAAGAAGAGAGAAAGAAGATCTACCACTAGAAGAGCTTCAACAACAAGAAGAACCACATGACTGACTACCTAGAGAATTGAGGTATCATAGAGATCATTCAAAAGAAAATATTATAGGTGATCCTTAAGATATGTTAAGAACAAGAGGTTGAACATTTCCTGTGATTGTTCTGCATTTGTCTCTCCGATTGAGCCTAGGACAATCATGATGCACTGGTAGATGAATTTTGGATCCTAGCTATGCAAGAGGAGCTAACCAGTTCCAACGCAGCCATTTGGACTCTTGTCCCTAGACCTTCTGACCATCCAGTTATTGGGACCAGATGGGTCTTCAGAAACAAAATGGATAAATCCAGAGTAATCACCAGGAACAAGGTCAAACTGGTAGCACAAGGATATTCCCAGAGGTAGGTATTGATTTTGATGAAACTTATGCTCCAGTTGCTAGATTAGAGGCAATTAGAATTTTATTAGCATATGCATGTTCTCTTAATATAAATTTATTTCAAATGGATGTCAAAAGTGCTTTTCTGAATGGTTTCATAAAAGAAGAAGTTTATGTTGAGCAACCACCTGGTTTTGAAAATACTAAGTATCCAAATCATGTTTTCCGTTTAAAGAAAACATTATATGGTTTGAAACAAGCTCCACGAGCATGGTATGAAAGACTAAGTGCTTATCTTATATCACATGATTTTATAAGAGGTAAAGTAGATAGCACCCTATTCATTAAGAATTTTTCAGAAGGAATCTTGATTGTACAAATATATGTTGATGATAATTTTTTTTGTTCTACTAATGAATCACTTTGCAAATTCTTTGAAAACCTTATGCAAAGTGAGTTTGAGATGAGCATGATGGGTAAGCTTAACTATTTTCTTGGGTTACAAATCAAGCAGACCAAGGAAGGTACTCACATTTGTCAAACCAAGTACATTTCAGATTTACTTTCTAAATATGGTTTTGACAAGTGTAAGCCATTAGGAACACCCATGAGCTCAGAAATTAAGTTAGATAGTGATCCACTTGGCAAGAAAGTCGATCAGAAGATCTATAGAGGCATGATTGGGTCATTCTCTATCTTACTGCTAGTAGACCATACATAATGTTCAGTGTATGTTTGTGTGCCAGATTTTAAGCTGATCCTAAAGAATCTCATGTTAACGCTGTTAAAAGAATCTTTAGATATCTCATAAACACAAGTAAATTGGTTTATGGTATCCCAGATATTCTGAATTCAAATTGATTGGATATAGTGATGCTGACTATGCTGGATGCAAAATAGATAGAAAAAAAACACCAGTGGTACTTGTCAAATTCTTGAAGGATGCTTAATTTCCTGGTCTTCCAAAAAGTAGAATTCAGTAGCCTTGTCCACAAAAAAAGCAGAGTACATTGCAACTGGAAGTTGCTGCACTCAACTATTGTGGATCAAACATCAATTGGAAGATTATGGTCATACACTTCATGAAATTCTAATGCTGTGTGACAACATAAGTGCAATCAACTTGATCAAAATCCAATCCAACATTCAAGAACCAAGCATATTGCGGCCAAGACATCATTTCATCAGAGACCATGTAAGTATTGGAGATATTTACTTGAATTTGTCTCTACAAATAATTAATTAGCTGATATATTTACTAAACCTCTCCCTGAAGATAGATTTACTTCAATAAGAGGAGAATATGTATGAGCAATCCCGATTAAATTTTTTTACTGTACTGCATGTTACATTCATTACAATTTTTTGCTGAGTCCTGGAACTTCGACTGTTCTGAAGTCGGAGTTTAGGCTCTGTGACTCTCATGAAGTCGGAGTTTACTGCGACTCTCATGAAGTCGGAGTTGTGTACTGTGAGTCTTGTAGAGTTAGAGTTTATGAAGTCGGAGTCAATATTAATTTTTAAAAAGGGCTTTTTTAAAATTTTCATTTAAAGAAGAATTAATTATAACAGTTTATTCATTTAATCCCAAGCCACTCATCTCCTCATCTATGGTCCATTACATATCCTCTTCTATATTAGGACCTTTCCCTCTTTCTTTCCAAATCACCCGTTTGATCCGTCTCCGACTCTCCTGTCGTCTTCATCGTTCCCGCGCATGTTCAACCCGACAGAATCTCTTCTAGGCTTCTGTAGATTTTCTTCATTTCTCTGAAGAAAGGTAGGTTCTTTGGCCTCTATGGATCTTTTTGATATCTCCTCTATCATCCCCTCAGTCTCCTGTTTGTTTTTATCTAGATGGCCTCATCTAGGGCTCCGGAAAGCACCTTCTTCACCCCTGAACATTTTCAGAGGTTGTCTTCAGCCAAGGCCTCATCTTCCCAGGAAAGATTGTAGATTTCAGTCAGTTAACTGGTAGGCTTGGGTGGGTAGCCGAAACCCTAGAGTCTATGGGCTGGTCGAGCTATGCCAGATATGTGAACCACCTTCGAGGGTGCTCTGAAAGCTTTCTCTACCTTTCCCTCCAAGTCTGTGTAGATGGGTCAGTTACAGGTTCAGTGAAAGGGACAATTATTATAGTTTTTGAGTATCTGTTAGTGGAAATCTTGGATTGCCCCAATTCCAGACACATGATCAGTGAGGCAGTGTCCTTTGAGAAGTAGAGAGTAGAGTCATGTGTCTATCTTTATCCTCAAGCTTATTTAGATTTTTTATTGCAAAACAGTTTAAGCAGACACTTGAGTAGTCTTGAGTTTTATATCACAAGAAACACTAAAGTTTTGTTTTTAACAAATGCTAAGAATGATATCTTAACAACTCAAGACCATGATCTATTAAGGGAAAATCTACTTGTCACCTAATGAAAAGTAATGAAAGTTATGAAAGAAAAATTTTCAGGAAGAAGAGTGATTTTAAGGAAAATTGCAGAGCAATGATTAGTTCACTAAGTAACTAGGTTATTCCACCTGAGACGTGGTTGTAGTTGAGTCAAAAGGTGTTGCTAAGTTATCTCCGTTAAAAAGAAGCAAACAAATGGTTAACATGCCTAGTAGTCAGACATCCTTGCACTAGGTAAGTGTGCGTGTTTTCACAGAAAAGCATGAAGTTAATCTTCTTTGCTAAATTTCCTAAAATATCTCAAATGAAAGAAATAAACAGAAAATGAAAAATGTGTATAAAGTGTAGTTAACCTAAAATAGAATTCATGTTGTCAAGAATGTTAAATTATTATTCTACATTGTGTTAAGATCAAAACCTTGATTTTCTAATGATATACACTCTTGACAACTCAAATTAGGTCACAAATATCATGTCACTTTTGTAAATAATATTTTGAAGTGATTTTTGATGATAAAGAACTGACATAAGAACTCAATAAAAAATCATCTTTATTTTTAACCCTTGTTGCACAATATGAAAGGTACAATTATATTATTCTTCATATACTAAAATCATTGTGTACCTTGATACCTTCATGACCTCTTCAAAATCAAATTGTTTGTGCTCCTTACAATACAATCTCTTGTTCACGGGGAGCAACTTTATTGTTGATCTCTAATTTTGTGCCCCAATCAATTGGTTTCATTACTACTATTGGTTTCACATCATTTCCATTGGTCCCCATTCAGTTGGTGGTGGACAACTCCAATATTGTCAAAGGGGGAGAGTTGTTTCACTTAGGGGGAGCATATTTGTGTGATTTATGAGACCTCTAGTCATACTCTTGTTCTTTGGGGATATTGTTTTAATGGGCAAAAATTTAAAAAGGGGAGAGATTCACATTCCATTGCATGTTCCTTTCACTCTTTTTGTTGTTGTCAAAAAGGGGGAGAGAACGTTATTCTGTGAAAGAATGTTGTCATAATATTGTCATGTTTTGTCATCATAAAAAAGGGGAGATTGTTGAGTTGTGTGTTTGATGATGACATTTTGTACATATCTTAATGACTAAAAACCTTCATATTGATGATGTCTACACACTCATACTTTGATTTTAATGATGACTACAACATTTGGTCGTGTATGATGTTTATACACTCATACCTTAGTCTTGATGATGACATATTATACATATTACAATCATGACTAAACAACATGTTTTTTGACACTTAAAATTTCATATTTTACTGATAATGACATGTTTTGATGGTCCACACTTCATATGAACAGGTTTACACAACTTTGTCAAAGTAGTGTCGACTCTAGTTGAAAGACAGGTCGACACTAGCTCTGTCAGGTCGACTCTACTTGACCATTAGGTCGACTCACATTGTCTGCCCAGCAAGGTCCTGAAGAACAAGTGCCAGTCAGGTTGACACTAGTTCAAGATCAGGTCGACTCACAATGTTTGCCCAGCAAGCTCCTGAAGAACAAGTGCCAGTCAGGTCAACACTAGTTCAAGATCAGGTCGACTCACAATGTTTGCCCAGCAAACTCTTAAAGAACAAGTTCCAGTCAGGTCGACACTAGTTCAAGATCAGGTCGACTCTAGTGGAAAGTCAGGTCGACACTAGTTGCAAGTAAGGTCGACTCTAGTTTAAGATCAGGTCGACTCTAGTTTCTGGTAGAACCAAGTTCAGCAGTAGCTGTCGACAACACTGGTTTGTTTGTTGACAGCCCATACAAGTTCTCAACACTTAGCTTCTGGAAGAATCAAGTTGAGCAGTAGCTGTCGATAGTACTGGGTCATCTGTCGATAGCCCAAACAAACATTCAAAATCATGGTTCTGGATAGAAGATCTACGGCAGTAGCTGTCGACAGCTTCTATGTGTCTGTCGACAACCGCAGTTCCAGTGCCAACACGTGAGCAGCATGTGCTTTTACTTTGGGCGTCCTTTTCTCGTACACACGGATTCCCACATTGGGTAATGATTAGGACACACCTATAAAAAGGTACCCCTTGTCCCTTTTCAGAAAAAAGAGTCCTCACAACTACAAGAAAAGGCTGAGGAAGCAAGAAGGGGCTTCCACAGGACTCTGCTCAAGCTCTAGAGGCTGCAGATCAGAAGACTCAATCTAAGGAGCAGTTCAAGAAGAAGCGTAGTAGAGAAAGTGAGAGAGAAGTGCTGATAGAGGAGAGGATTGAGAAGAGGAGCAGCAGCAGAAGAAGAAGTAATGGCAATTCGGATGCCATTGAAGCAGAGCATCAGATTTCATTCTAAATTCAGATGTAATTGATCCTTGTGCTGTGACCAGAAGAGGAATTCGATGAGCTCAAGATTGAAGAAGATGTAATTGGGAATTCAAGAAGTCATCTGACCCGATCTAACTTTTGCACAAAGTGTTTGCTTATTTCTGCACTTCTTCAGACCGCTTTCTAGTATGATTTTTCTGATTTCTTCTCTACACCAATTTGTTTGGTTGTCTGCTCCAGTTGGAGTAGATGGTTTGATCCATACTGTGTGTGTGTGGATTGAAAAGGTCCTTCGGACCTTGAAGCTGTGAATCAGTAGAAGCTGTGTAATCAGCAGTTAGCAAGCTGTGAATCAGCAGAAGCTGTGAAATCAGCAGTTGGCAAGCTGTGAGTTAGTGGTCAAGCTGTGAGTCAATAGTTGTTTGAAGATGTGAATCAGCGGTTTAATGAAACCTCACTTGGTTTGAGTGAGGGGTGGACGTAGGTCTCTATCTGGGAGCCGAACCACCTAAAAATCTTCTGTGCATTGGTTTGATCTATTTTCTGCGCTAAATGTATGCATTGGAATTTCGCCTTCACACTACTTATCTAATTGTCTCACACATCAACTACACACACCCACACATCAAATCAGTAAAATTGTTTGACTGAATGGATCTATAATTTGAAGTGATTTTTAATTGCTTAAGCTTCCGCTGAGTTTTGTGTTAGATCTATTCAACCCTTCCCTTCTAGATCTGTTCATTATCTATTCAATCCAACAATTGGTGTCAGAGTTTAGGCTCTCCACTCTTGTAGTCTAACAGCCCGGAGAGTACATGTAAAATGGATCTAAGGGGATATATGCCAGAAGGGCACTTTATGTGTAGACCTCCTTATTTTGATGGATCAAACTATACTTATTGGAAAACTCGTATGCAGGTCTTCTTAAGAGCCCATAATGTTCAAATCTGGAAGGTGGTTAGTAGTGGACCATATGAGCTCCCAGAGGATGAAGAAAGATGAACAACAGAGCAAATCAAAAAGTCAAATGCTAACTGGAGTGCAATGAACATCATGTACTGCTCCCTTTACCCAACAGAGTTTTCAAGAGTTTTCTCATGTTCTACCGCCAAAGAAGTATGGGATCGTCTAATGGTAATCTACGAAGGTACTTCTGAGGTAAAGGAAACCAAAGCCAACATGTTAATTTCTGAGTATGAAGTTTTTAAAATGGAAAATGATGAAACCATCTCAGAGATGTATGGTAGGTTGACTCTGTTGACAAATGTCTTGAAGAGTCTAAGAAAAACATTTACTGAATATGAACTTGTCAGAAAAATTCTTAGATCCTTGGCTCCCATTTGGCATACAAAGTCTACTGTAGTTGAAGAGTCCAGGAATCTGTCTACTACAACTATTGGCCAATTGATTGGTTCCTTAATGACCCATGAATTGGGTTTGGAAAGGACACATGATAATGTTAAGAAAAAGAAGTCACTAGCACTTAAAGCAAGTCCTAGTGTGAAAGAATCAACTGAGGAAGAAGAATTTTCAAGCTTAGAAAATGACTCAAGTGAATCTGCCTTGCTCACAAGAAAATTCAAAAAGTTTTTAATAAAAGAAGGTAAATGATTTCTTAAAAGAAGACCTCAGGTTGACAACTCTTCCAAACAGAAAAAATTTGCTAACAAAAGTTCTAACAGAGTTGTTTGTTACAATTGTAGGAAATCATGGCATGTCAAACAAGAATTCCTAGATGCTAAGAAGAAGATTCAACCCAAGTGGAAGAAAAATAAGCCTAGAGCTATGATAGGAACTTGGAGTGAAGAAGAAGTGGATGAGGAAGAAGAAAATTCAGAAGATGATGAGGATGAAAGCAAAATATGCTTGATGGCCAGGGAGAGCTCCAATGATTCGATAAATTCAAATAATCCTCTGAATTCATGTTCTGACAGTGATGATGAAGAATTATCTTATGATGAATTGAAATATCTTTGTGAACATTTGTATAAAAGAATAAAGAAAATGAAGTCTGAAAATAAACTTCTAAAACTTGAAATTCAGTCAAATGAAACCATGTTGGAAAGTTCACAAACCATTTCAAAAGAAAATGAAAATCTAAAATCTGAAATTGAACAATTAAATAAACAAATTGCTAACATGGCTCATGATCATCAAGTAAATGAAAAGTTAAACAATTGGTTGAAGAAAATCATCATCTGAAAAAGAAGATTGAATGTATGTTGCATGACAAACCTTTGGACAATGACTGTAGTAATTTAAGTAATAAAAGTGCTTATTTGGAAAAACAAATTGCTCAATTTGAAAATGAAAAATGGTTTTAATGTCATGCTAAATAAACTTCAAATTTCAGAAAAAGAAATTGTTGCATTAAGAGCTGAAAAGGAAAAGATGAAAAATGAGCTTTTTACTGCTTTAGAGAAAGTAAAAGTTTCTAAAATGAACAAAAATATTGCTAACAAGAACTTCATTTCATCAAATGAAAAAAATGGTGAAAGTTCCTGTTCAGAAAAATGCTCAGAAACAAAGAGAGGAAATGAAGAAAAACACTGCAAATAAAAAGAAACCCGTGTTTGCTAAAAACCAGAAATAGAAAACTAAAAAACAAACAGGTTTCTACAAAGGTTCTCAACCTTCTTCATCAACTTAAAAAGCTATAAGGCAACCTCACCTCCCACATGATGTCAAGAGTTATCATAGAGTACCAAATGTTTCTCAACCCAAGAACAATCAAAGGTACTCTAAAGGATTCTAGATGTTTCAGCATATGTACTCATGCCAAGGTAAGTAGCAGGTAAGGAATTTTCAAACCTGTTTCAATTGCAATAAACCTGGTCATCTCGCCAAGCATTGTTGGAATAAAAATCAAAGTTTCTATAAACATGCCAAACCAGTCCAACGTTTTACATGTCATAAATTTGGTCACATCTCCAGGGACTGTAGGCATACAACTGATAATTTTGTGCATGCTCTGAAATTCCATTCTAATGCATATGTTCATACACATAGGAATAAATATCATGTTCATACTGAAAATGTTCAAAAATTCCATGTGTATAGGCATAGAAATGCTGCACAAAATCATTCTATTTTTGCTGATATTAAAAATTTAAAAATAGAAAATCTCATGAAAACATAAATGTATGAATAAGACAAAGAAGAAATCTGGAACTAATGCTGCTCATAGTTCCATAAATGGAAGAACTGCATCTATACTAAAAATAAAATCCTTTTGGATTCAGAAATCATTGTTGCATTCTAACATTGATTTCATTGCAGGACCCAAGCATGTGTGGGTCCCAAAGGTAGCTTGATCAACAAGCTAATGAGCCTTGTAGCCATACCTTTCCATCTAGAATCAAGACAACGGCTATGCAAGGCATGAAAAGTTGGAGAACATAGGTAAAATCTTTGAAAAAGAAATGAAGATTGTTCAGGTAAAATCTCATATCATTTCAGAATTGAATTGCTTAAGTTGGAATAATTTTTAGATTTTTATTTGAACAATGAAGAGTGTACTTTCATACTGCCCCCAACAATAATTCATCTTATCAATGAGTATCATGAGTGTATCAAGTTGCTTGTATAAAATTTACCTATGGTTTGCAGTGCATGTTACCTTTATGTGACTTCTTGGTATATCAAATGGTGTAATGTGGAAGGACAAGTTATGCTTGTCTGAAAACTATCATTATGAGTGAGTAGAATACTCCGCCAAGTACCAAAAGTCATGTTATTCATAAAGCTAATTATGTGCATAATCATGTGTGAATTGATTGCAAACTTTTTCATTCCATGCACATATTAAGGGGGAGTAATTTGAAAAAGTGTAAAAAATATTCTTGCTCTTGCACTCTGAATGATTCAATGTCTTGTGTCAACACATTGAAGATCATGTGTCGACACAGTTTCTTCATATTTGTATTCAGAAATGCTTCTCTTGAATCTGTCTTAAATAATGAATTGAGGACAAATCATCTAAAATTCTAAAATTGTTGTGGTGTTTTGATGATGTTCATATTGCATGAATTAAAACAATCATGTTCACTCTCTTAAATCTCAATCATCAACACTTTGAATGATATTTGATCAGAATTTCTTATTCTTTTGTTCTCATTTGGATTGAAATTACACATCTCTGCTATGTGTGAAGGATTCAATCTCAGAATCAATTCTTGACTTATTCTTTTTTTTTTCTTAAAAATCCAAAGGGTCAGCGACCGAGAGAGTGCACCTCACCCCAACGGGATGAAGAGATCTCACTCCACCAGGTGATCAACCAATGGATATAATTTTATTTCCAAGAAATATGATAATAGAATGACACCCGACGCCAGAACTAAACTACCTCCAGAGAAAAACAAAATACACCCGATCTCCAAAGCTCGAAGGAAACAAGACCCCAGCAACTAACGACCTGAAGTTTGGGAGCCCAGCTTTGTCCAAAACCAAAGCGCCCCTAGCCAGATGAGGCAGATCTGAAAGAGAAAGAAACACAGAGTTGCACATATTCGCACAAGCATGTGAGGCAAGTACGTCCTCCACCTGATTACCTTCCCGAAAAATGTGAACTAGTTGAGGCTTAAGGATTTTCAACATGGAACATATCCCACGCCACCAAGGGAAGACAACCCAGTGAGGTAGCCGCCCCATAGAGATCGCCCTAACCAACATAGCCGAATCCGAGTATACAATGGAGACATTGAACTTCCGCTCCAACGCCAACCTAAGGCCATCATGAAGAGCCCGTGTCTCCGCCAACAAACTATTTCCTGAACCATAGAAGAAGGCGAAACCACACACAAATCACCATTAGTATTCCTAATGCAACCGCCACCACCACAGATCCCCGGATTGCCTTTCGAAGCCCCATCAACATTAATACTGTAATTGTTGAACGGAGGATTCCATCTGACAAATTTAGGGGGCCTGACAATGATTTCTACTCTAATATTAAAACCTTTGAGAATAACGCCTGATTGAATGAGACATGGCAATTAAACTTAAGCAGACCCATGACTTTCATGGATGTGAGCAGTACCTTCTCCTTAATTCTGTCCAAAGAATAAACATTCCCACCCATACGCGCATCAAATCTGAATTTCCAGATCTCCCATAACATGACTATAGTCAGAAGCAGACCCGTGAACTGGGGTGCAGAATTCAGATTAGAATTCATAATGACACTCCAACATCGAACAGTAATACGGTCTGAAAGATGAATCTTGTTGATTATCAGGTGAGCAATCCAACTCCACAGGCCATCAGTGATATCACTGGTGATAAAAAGATGATCCAGACTTTCCTGTTTAGGAACCATGCAGCATGTGCACTTTGACACCAAAGGAATTACACACTCCATGACTCTGGAATCAACCTGCACTGCTCTATAAGAAGCTTCCAAACAAACATGGCAGCACGAGGAGGAATAGCATGGTGCCACACTTTCCGCCAGCTACTTCTACTGACTCCATGGTAGGAAAGAAGTTGATAGGCAGATTTAACAGAGAAAATACCATTGGAATTAGCAGACCAAATGAAGGAATCAGAATCATGAGATAGCATCCCCTGGACATGTTGGCGAGGCACCCCCATCCAGTTCCAGACCATATTATTATCATCAAGCACCATGTCCCTAACCGAGATCTTAGGCCAAAAATGAACATTTGGAACTCTGATATTGAACTCTTGCATCAAGTTTTTATCACCAATCCAAACATCTCTGAAAAAATCAACGGAAGAACCATCCCCCCCCCCCCCCCCCCCACCTGGTGTGAGCAAGGACCAGGGCTTTCGCTTGGGAAAAGACCTTCTTAGAGACCCCTGTGGGAAAATGAGTGTTTATTTCAGAGAGATGCTGCTGCTTAATAAACCGCCGTTTGCATAACGAGACCAAAGCGAGTTTCCATGAATAATGTTCCATAATTGTTTCACCTCCAAGGCCACCTGCAAAGTATCCAAGTTTCTGAAATTCAAACCTCCTTCCACAAGGTTTCTGAATTTTTCCCAGGCAACCCAGTGCCGCCTTCTATTGCCTTCAGCACCCTGCCAGAAAAAATTAGCACAAAGACTATGAATATGGTTGCAAATCCTTTTAGGAATATAGATAGAAGTAGCCAGATAAATAGGGAGGCTAAGCAGAACAGATCTGATCAAGACCACCCTCCCTGCTTGATATAGCAATTTGGATCTCCACCCAGCTAGTTTATTTGCAACACAGTCAACCATAAACTTGAAGTCATTCACTTTAAGTCTCCCAGAATTAATAGGAATCCCCAAGTATTTCATGCTACCATGGTGTTGTCTATACCCAGTGAGCCGACTCAAATGGAAGGCCAAAGCCGCAGGTGCCTTTGCAGAAATTTGGAAACAACTTTTACTAGCATTAACCATCTGACCAGAGCTCCTTTCATATTGACACAGAAAATTAAGGAAAGATTTAACACTCTTGACTCCTGCATTCATAAATACTAACGTATCATCTGCATATAAAAGATGGGAGACCGGAGCTACACCACACGGGCTACTAAAATGTTTTATGCTGCCATTCTCATACAAGGAACGCAACCCTCTACTAAGGACTTCTGAGGCAATAATGAAGAGAATAGGTGCCAAAGGATCCCCTTGACGAATACCCCTGGAAGATTTAAAGTAACCAAAAATCGACCCATTAAAATTGATGGAGGACCAGCAATTGAAGAGCATCATACCGACATAACTAGTAAACCTGCTGCAAAAACCAAATTTCTTCATCACCTGCAAGATGAAATCGCATTCCATCCTATCATAAGCTTTGGCCATGTCTAACTTAAAAAGAACATTGATGCCTCTCACTTTCCGATCAATATCCCGAAGCATTTGGTGGGACAAGGAAACATTATCAAGAATATACCGCCCCTTAACAAAGGCACTTTGCTCATCCGAGATGATTTGGGGAAGGATCGGAGTAAGGCGCTCACAGAACAGCCTAGAAATCACTTTATAAATAAAATTGCATAGACTAATGGGCCTGAAGTCACCAACGATCTAGGATCAGGCACTTTCGGGATGAGAGTAATAATCGAAGAAGATATCCCTCTGGGCATACCGAACCTAGCAAAAAAACCCTGCACAACAACAACCACATCACATTTAATAATACTCCAACAGTGAGAGAAGAAGATACCCAAGAAGCCATCCGGACCAGGAGCACTAGAGGCGTCCATAGAGAAGACCACATCCTTTATTTCCTCTTCAGTAGGAGCTTTGTATAACAATTCATTTTGTTCCACGGTAATGAGCGAAGGAATGCAGCTCAGAATATCAGGATCAACCACATGATCCCCACATAAGAAGGTTTTGGAAGAAAACCACAGCTTCGTTTATGAGAACTCCTGATCAGAACACCAGTCACCACTACCATTATTAGTTTTCAGTCTGTGGATATAGGAACACCTCTTGTTGCTTTTCACAGTTGCATGTTAAAAAGATGTATTTCTGTCGCCATTCCTCAGCCAATCAACTCTGGATTTCTGCTTCCAGAAAACCTCCTCCCTTTGCAATGCAGTATGAAGCTTTGCATTTGCAGCAAACAAAGCCACCCGATTATCATCAGATGGCATCACATCAAAAGCATCCTGGAGCCTATCAACATCCTCAGAAGCAAGCCTAACCATTTGAGAAACATGGCCAAAGATATTTTTATTCCACACTTTGAGCATATTTTTCACCTCCTTCAACTTCATCTGAATTCTAAGCAACGGGTTCACAACATTATCAGTGGTGGCATTCCAAACATCAGAGACAACACACAAAAAAGCATCATGTGAAATCCACATCTCCTGAAAGACAAACCTGCTAGGACCACTAGCCACATTGGCAAAAGATAACACCAGAGGGCAATGGTCAGAGCGACCTCTCCTAAAGTGTTTAACAACAACATTAGGGAGGGCCGCCTACCATTTATCATTCACAAGCACACGATCCAGACGGGCACTGATATGAGCGCTACCAATTCTGTTATTTGTCCAAGTATAGGTGGACCCAATATACCCGCATCAAATAACCCAGGCTACCATGAAAGCATTGAAGTCAGTCAACCCATTCACCCAACTGTAGGACCCACCCTTTTTTTTTCAGAAGGATGAGCAATGCAGTTAAAATCACCTCCCACCAACCAAGGAATATCCACAGAAGAAGCAAAGTCGATCAAGTCAGAAAAAAGTATTCGTCTTAAACTGAGGTTACAAGATGCATACACATAAGTGATGTAACAAGAAACCGAGGAGTTATTCATGAGAGCTAGAGTGATAAATTGATCAGATTTCCCCACCACGTTCAGACATATAGATGAGTCCCAGAAAACCCATATCTTAGATTCTTGATCAGAATTACTAGCAAAATTATGTAACTTGATGTACCTCAAAAGCCGATAAGCCCTGTCTAACGGTTGCTTCGGTTCCATAATAGCCACAAAGGATGGATGTACCTGCGAAACCAGCTTCTTTAAACTCCTGCAGGAATTAGCATTCCCTACACTACGAATATTCCAGAAAATAGCAGAATTCATTGGGACACAACGTCCTTCCCCCTATCAACCGATCGAGCACGAGCTCTTGTAAGCACCCGCGCCTTGCGATCAGTAGGGCCATCCTCAACCAATATGTGATTCGAGGGCATAAGGAAATTATCCATCAACGCCAGCTGAGCTGTATCCAACTCCCTATCAGAACCCTGATCTTTTAACTGAGCTAAACCGTCGACACTGCATGGCCGTACAACACTATCATCTTTTGCATGAACCTCTTGAGAAGCAGTGATACCCTTTTCATAAATACCCTTAGACTCTTCATTAACCTGCTTAACCCGATCACCATTCAAAATATCAAAAGCAACCACCTCTTCACCCTCCTGAAGGGTGATACGATCTTCACTAACCGTAACCAGACCATTCTTATCAAGCTGTTTGTTATTAAGGACAAGAACATCCTTCTTTGGAGAAAGATCAGCAATTCTATTCCCAACAGACCCAGTCGCCTTAGGAATACCAGGCAACACAGGAAGGATACCCCCCTCACCACCAGTTCCTTCTTCAGTAGACTTATCAATAACACCCGAGGGGCCAGTGTCCTCCCCAGTAATAACAGGCACCCATGCTTTAACCGGCTGAACAGTGGCCTTTGGAGCAATATTATTTCACCTAGCGATCTGACCTTCCCCTGAAGAACGACACTTATCTTTGGCATGGCCAAGTCTAAAACATGAAGAACAATATTCCGGTAGGTTCAAGTAGGCCACATCTTGCCAGTATCCCCCTAGATCTCCCATCCCGATCCAGACTCTCTCTGGGCGTGGTTTTAAAAGATCCACTTCGACACAAACCCTAGCAGCCTTCGTGTTGAGAAGCAGATGCGTAGCATGGGCTATTTGAAGGACATGATCTACATTTGTAGCAATGGACGATAGCATATTCCTTTGATAGAGATTGACAGGAAGAGAAGGGAAGTCCACCCACACTGGAACAACAGAAGGTTCCTCATTAGGTTTAAACATCGGACTCCACTTGAAGAACCGAAATAGCTTACCTTGAACAAAGAGAGATTCACACAGAAGAACCCTAAGATAATCATCCTGGCTCTTAAACCTCAAAAGGAGGTGCAAGTTGTCCAGCGCACTAATGAGAAACGGATCTTTAAGACTGCATCTGGATGCCAGGTGAGAGCGGATTTCCGGAATAGCAGGCCGCCCATAAGCAGTCTTCGCCACCACTGAAAACTGAAAAGGCTTCAACGAAGCTTCCATCTCCTCCTTGGAAAAGTAGACTGCCGGTTCACCCTTGTCCGTAAACGCTGGCGCATGCAACTCAGTGTCCACCGATGGAAGTTCTAAGGAGACTGCGACCACCCTGGCGAAGGAAGGACCAACTGCAAGAGGCGGCGGAACCACCCCATCAGCAGCCGCCATGGCCGGCCAGGCCCCAAGGGCCGGCAGTGCCAAACAGGGAAGGAGGCGGATCCACAGAGCTTCTCTCTCTAGAAACACTAGAGAGAGGAGTGCTATTCTCAATTCTTGACTTATTCTTGATCTCTTCATGTTTCATTCAAATCCATTCAAGTTTCCATTGATATTCTTATATGAGAAATAGATAAAAAATAAGATATAGAGTCATGTGTCTATCTTTATCCTCAAAACTTATTTTAGATTTTTTATTGCAAAACACTTTAAGTAGACACTTGAGTAGTCTTGAGCTTTATATCACAAGAAATACTGAAGTTTTGTTTTTAACAAATGCTAAGAATGATATCTTAACAATTCAAGACCATGATCTATTAAGAGAAAAGCTACTTGTCACCTAATGAAAAGTAATGAAAGTTATGAAAGAAAATTTTTCAGGAAGAAGAGAGATTTTGAGGAAAATTACAGAGCAATGATTAGTACAATAAGTAACCAGGTTATTCTACCTGAGACGTGGTTGCACTTGAGTCAAAAGGTGTTGCTAAGTTATCTTTGTTCAAAAAGAAGCAAACAAATGGTTAACATGCCTAGTAGTCAGACACTCTTGCACTGGGTAAGTGTGTGTGTTTGCACATAAAAGCATGAAGTTAATCTTCTTTGCTAAATTTTCTGAAATATCTCAAATGAAAGAAATAAATAGAAAATGAAAATGGTGTAGAAAGTGTAGCAAACCTAAAATAGAATTCTTGTTGTTCCAGAATGTTAAATTGTTATTCTACATTGTGTTAAGATCAAAACCTTGATTTTCTAATGATATACACTCATGACAACTCAAATTATGTCACAAATATCACGTCACTTTTGTAAATAAAATTTCTAAAGTGATTTTTGATGATAAAGAACTGACATAAGAACTCAATAAAAAATCATCTTTATTTTTAACCCTTGTTGCACAATATGAAAGGCACAATTATATTATTCTTCATATACTAAAATCATTGTGTACCTTGATACCTTCATGACCTCTTCAAAATCAAATTGCTTGTGCTCCTTGCAATATAGTCTCTTGTTCAGGGGGAGCAACTTTATTGTTGGTCTCTGATTTTTTGCCCCAATCAATTGGTTTCAACACTACTATTGGTTTCACATCATTTCTATTGGTCCCCATTCAGTTGGTGGTGGACAACTCCAACATTGTCAAAGGGGGAGAGTTGTTTCACTTAGGGGGAGAATTCTGCTTATTTGTGTGATTTATGAGACCTCTAGTCATACTCTTGTTCTTTGGGGATATTGTTTTAATGGGCAAAAATTTAAAAAGGGGAGAGATTCACATTCCATTGCATGTTCCTTTAACTCTTTTTGATGTTGTCAAAAAAGGCGAGAGAATGTTATTCTGTGAAAGAATGTTGCCATAATGTTGTCATGTTTTGTCATCATCAAAAAGGGGGAGATTGTTGAGTTGTGTGTTTTGATGATGACATTTTGTACACAATCTTAATGAATAAAAACCTTCATGTTGATGATGTCTACACACTTATACTTTGATTTTAATGATGACTACAACATTTGGTTGTGTATGATGTCTATACACTCATATCTTGGTCTTGATGATGACATATTGTACATATTACAATAATGACTAAACAACATGTTTTTTGATACTTAATATTTCATATTTTACTGATAATGACATGTTTTGATGGTCCACACTTCATATGTATAGGTTTACACAACTTTGTCAAAGTTGTCACGCCCCTCCAATTTAGCAGCGGAATAAATCGGAAGGAGACGCGAACAACAAGTATGGTAACGACAATTGCGCATACTTTCGCAAACATCAGAGCATCTAGTAACAAGAATTGGAATAAACTCTTTATTTCATTATAAATCACTAAGACTATTACAACCACTAATTCGGAGCCACACATAAGGCTCAATGACATCATTACATTGAAAATAAATCTAAAGCAACAACTACTAGACTCCAATTGTGCTAGGGTAACTTCGTTATTTGACTCCGGTCACTCATCACTCTGGTCTTGTCCCATTGGTACGTATAACGTCATTGTCCGACTTACCTGAGACACAATAACAAATAACGAAGGGTGAGCGATAACGCCCAGTAGGACTTAAGTCTCATGAGTCAAGCATGCTTTAAGTAATTAATGCATTAAAGGCAGAGTAACTAATGATAGAGCGAGTCATGTAAAGTCGAGAAAGTACAGCACAAGTAACATGGTTCAAATAGCAGATGAATCAAGTATAGCACGATGACTAAAGTCAAGTCACGATAGAAAATGATAACAATAATAGCAAGTAACGATATTGTCCAGAATCGCAAGAGACATGTATAGCAAGAAGAGATGATAGTAGATGGTCATGTAAAGAGTGATTGCACTTTGAATGTGATCAAGTCACGATTGCACACAGTAACTCAAGATAACGAGTATCAAGTAGAGCAAGTAGAGCGTATGACAAGATAGCGTGTAACGAGGTAGCGTGTAACGAGATAGCGTGTAAGAAGATAGCGTGTATGGTTGCACAATGGTGTACTGGTAGAGTACGACAATAGTCACTTTGGGACAGTAGCCGTTTCACGATAGTACATTACGTCTGAACTCCTCAGACTAATGCATAACAGTTTGTGATAGCACAGTAATATCACAGTACGTCTGAACTACTCAGACTAAAAGGATAATAGTCAGATGTCTAGCCAAGATAGTATAGTCAGAACTGGTGCAATGCAGAACACCGTCAATAGCCCCTGCAGGTATTTTCGGGTGGCTCTATGCCCCCAGGACTAGATTGGAGCCCCTCGGACACTCTCCGTGCCCTGCACAATATACATTTGATACAGTAGAGTCACAAGACCCATTTTATAGCGCTAGACAGTCATGAAATAGTACAAACGATAGGAGCTACACAGCTCAAAGGGTAACAAGAGAGTACTAGATGAATAGACGAGAGAGACGAGATAGTAGAGTGAACGTGAATATGAATAGACAAGCGAGTAGAGTATAGATGAGATCTTATGGTCATTGCACATGAAACGTCGTGTAACGAGCGATAGTAACAGTTGCACAACACGCGCATACGGCGTTGGCAGTCAGGTGGAACACAACCCTTCGCTGGCCTCGTTATGCACAGGTCCAGAGGTCCGGCGTGATTCAAGATAAGAGCGAGAGAACAATCTAAGGCCGTTTGGATCTTACTGATCCCTAGAGTGTATCATAGGTGTTAGGGTACAACCGGCTCGTCGACCATGTGGGAATCCATGATCAGAGGAGACTTACGGAGGCCTTGCACAAGGATTCACTAGTCCGGCGGAAGGAGTATCCGATGGAGAGTTCGTCCAAGTCAAGAAAGTGTGTAAATATAGAAACAAGTGCTCGACGTTCTAGAGGAATTCTAGAACAGTGGAGCGTCGAGATCGGTGTTCTAAATCATCGCACGAATCGTAAACGAGTACTTGTTAAAGTAAGGTAATTAATTGCAATAATTACCAGATATGTTATGTGTCATATTCATACAATTTAAGCCATGTTTGGATGGTTCAACGTGTGTGTATGTGTCATGAAATCAAGGATATGAAAGATCAAGTGATTGACTTTTATTAGATTAAAATACAACCAATACTTACAACTTTGTTTTTATGTAGTTAAGATCGTCAACATGATATGGGAATTATGGTGGTACAACAAGACTTGCAAAAGATTGATTTTCAGGCCCAAAACTGAGATCGCGACGTGGTCTTGCAAGGATCGCGACGGGGTCGTCAGATCAGGCAGGCAGAACGCGACAGGGGTACTGTCGCGACCAGAACGTGACAGAGGTACTGTCGCGACCCGACCTCAGAACGCGACATATAGGGCCGTCGCGTTCACAGGGTCTGCGCCTGAGTCCGACCGGGATCTGACATGCTCTTGGTTCAGACTTACCATGTTTTGACTTAGGGGCGATATTCATGAAACACCTATATCTCTCTATATGCTGACCTTTAGACAAAACTCTCAACATAGAAAATGTCAAGGACATCTATTGGAATAACTTTTGTTTTGTGGGCTGGGTCTGAATCCGTCTCTAATT
Source organism: Colocasia esculenta (assembly GCA_014218235.1). Classification (NCBI taxonomy): domain Eukaryota; kingdom Viridiplantae; phylum Streptophyta; class Magnoliopsida; order Alismatales; family Araceae; genus Colocasia; species Colocasia esculenta. Next base: position 34,061,861 of record CM024761.1, on the reverse strand, counting down.
GCATGCAATATAGGAAGAACGTAAAAAAAACCCTAAACATGCATGACTTCGTTGTGACTTACATGTTAGGCTTGTAACATGAGATCTACTGATATTTGGACAAAATGTTTAACATAAACAATGACCAGGACAACTATTGGAAGAACTTTGATGTTGGGGTTTTAACCTAATTCGGTCTTGAACCTTGTGAAAAACATGAAGAACTTAAAGTTAAATGCAACCTGAAAATGCAGTATCCTGCATGACTCTATTACGAAGTTTATAACTCTCTAACTAATTATATTTAAACGACACACTTAACATAAAAGATTACCATGACAACTAGATAAAGAACTTTTATGTTGGAGGCTTGACCTACTTCGGCCTTTAATCTTGTGCAAAACAGGAAGAACTTAAGGCTATCTGCAAACCCGAAAACACAGTATTATGCATGACTCTCTTACGGGGTTCATAACTCTCTAACTAGAAACTTTTAGACAAAACTTTCAACATGAAAGTTGATCATGACTTCAAGTAGAAGAACTTTTATGTTTATGATTTAATCTAATTCGGTCCCAAATCGTGTGCATAATAAGAAGAACGGGAAAGACCCTAACTGTGCGCGACTTAGGGAGAACGACTAATACACAAAGTATACTCCATGAAAATTAGTAAAATCAGAAGAAAATGAAGCTAGACTCGAAGCTCTACAAGATGGTATTATTTTTCTTTAATCTTGACCCAAGAATGCCTACCTTTGAATGCAAAGAACTCCCTGCAGGTTCCTGGTTTGCTACAGGGCGAGGTGGAAGAAGACCACATTTTCCCCCAGCCTTCTCCTCTCCTCCAGCGCCCCAAACCTACTGCACACGACCCCAACTTGATGTCCAACCCTCCCCAAACGTTTTGTGAAGAGTTCTTATAGTTTTAGGGTGCTACTTCATGTCCTAATGGGACTAGGAAAGAGGGCTGCGAATTTCTGCATTCTAGTTTCCAAAATATGAGATTCTCTCACCCAAAGGAGGTAGCAAAGGCTTAGGAAACCACCTCTTAGAGTTGGGTAAGGTTTTGACTTACCTTGCATGACTAATTACCCTAATTTAAACCCTAATGTGCCCTTCACAATTATTGCATATTTACAGGTACGAATTTCTGAGTATTTTTATGTTCTAATTTTATTATTTGGCTAAAAGTGATACATTGGCCCATTTTCATTAATGGGTCACTAATACATAATGTTATAAGTCTCTCCAACCTATTTATTTAATTTATGGTTGGGTTATTTTTCCGTGTTAACAATTTTCTGACTTAGTTCCCTCATTCGGTTAACTTGGTCACGTGTAACGTACACTTGGCTAATCGGATTTTTCGTTGCTCGAATCTCTTCATGAAACTCTTAAGAATAATGTTTGAGGTTGATTTATAATTTTTACAGAATTTTCTAATTTGTTTTCTCACGTACGATAGTGGTACGTAAGTTCTATCATTTCGATAATACGTAAATTATTTATTTACTATTTTCATACTTGAATTTGTTCATGGTCATAAGTTGTCCATTGATCCAATTCCTTTTATGGACTATCCCCACATATTGTTTGGAGTCTACCCATAATTTTTATTTCAATTGTTAATCCACTTAGCTCATGAAATAATGGAATTTCCAATTTATTCCTTATTTACAATAATAAGTCACATAAATTCTAAATCATGGTCCGAATTATTTTTCTATGCCCAAATTTCTTAATGGGTCATTAGATAATAAATTTTAAGGTATAACTATTATTTTCATAGAATTTTTATATGAGTTTCTACTCATGCAATAATGATGTGTATCTTTTAACTAGTTTGATTTTTATTAATGGGCAAAATTTTCATTTATCTATAAAATATTTTTTTAATTAATAAAATTTCTGGGGTATTACAAAAGTAGTGTCGACTCTAGTTGAAAGATAGGTCAACACTAGCTCTGTCAGGTCGACTCTACTTGACCATCAGGTCGACTCACAATGTCTGCCCAGCAAGCTCCTGAAGAACAAGTGCCAGTCAGGTCGACACTAGTTCAAGATCAGGTTGACTCACAATGTCTGCCTAGCTAGCTCCTGAAGAACAAGTGCCAGTCAGGTCGACACTAGTTCAGGATCATGTCCACTCTAGTGGAAAGTCAGGTCGACACTAGTTGCAAGTAAGGTCGACTCTAGTTCAAGATGAGGTCGACTCTACTTTCTGGCAGAACCAAGTTCAGTAGTAGTTGTCGATAGCACTGGTTCGTCTGTCGACAACCAAGACTAGTTCTCAACACTTAGCTTCTGGAAGAAACAAGTTGAGCAGTAGCTGTCGACAGTACTGGGTCATCTGTCGACAACCCAGAGAAACCTTCAAAATCATGGTTTTGGATAGAAGATCTGTGGAAGTAGCTGTCGACAGCTGCTATGCGTCTGTCGACAACCGCAGTTCTAGTGCCAATACGTGAGCAGCATGTGCACTTACTTAGGGCGTCCTTTTCTCGTACACACGGATTCCCACATTGGGTAATGATTAGGACACACCTATAAAAAGGTGCCCCTTGCCCCTTTTCGGAAAAAGAGTCCTCACAACTATAAGAAAAGGCTGAGGAAGCAAGAAGGGGCTTCCGTAGCACTCTGCTCAAGCTCTAGAGGCTGCAGATCAGAAGACTCAATCTGAGGAGCAGTTCAAGAAGAAGCATAGTAGAGAAAGTGAGAGAGAAGTGCTGATAGAGGAGCGGATTGAGAAGAGGAGTAGCAGCAGAAGAAGAAGTAATGACAATTCGGATGCCATTAAAGCAGAGCATCAGATTTCATCTCAAATTCAGATGCAATTGATCCTTGTGCTGTGACCAGAAGAGGAATTCGATGAGCTCAAGCTTGAAGAAGGTGCAATTGGGAATTCAAGAAGTCATCTGACCATATCTAACTCCTGCGTAAAGTGTTTGCTTATTTCTGCACTTCTTCAGACCTCTTTCTAGTTTGATTTTTCTGATTTCTTCTCTACACCAATTTGTTTGGTTGTCTGCTCCAGTTAGAGTAGACGGTTTGATCCATACTATGTGTGTGTGGTTTGAGAAGGTCCGTCTGACCTTGAAACTGTGAATCAGCATAAGCTGTGTAATCAACAGTTGGCAAGTCATGAATTAGTAGAAGCTGTGTAATTAGCGGTTGGCAAGCTATGAGTCAGCGGTCAAGTTGTGAGTCAGCAGTTGTTTGAAGCTGTGAATCAGCAGTTTAGTGAAGCCTCACTTGGTTTGAGTGAGGGGTGGACGTAGGTCTCCGTCTGGGAGCCGAACCACCTAAAAATCTCCTGTGCATTGGTTTGATCTGTTTTCTGCGCTAGATGTATGCATAGGAATTTCACCTTCACACTACTTATCTAATTGTCTCACACATCAACTACACACCCACACATCAGATCAGTAAAATTGTTTGACCTAATGGATCTATAATTTGAAGTAATTTTTAAATTGCTTAAGCTTGTTGAGTTTTGTGTTAGATCTATTCAACCCCCCTTCTAGATCTGTTCATTTACCTATTAGATCCAACACAACCTGCCTTCCATTATCTTGAAGAGGATGGCAGGGTCTAAGAACTTGCAGGAGTCTCTCCCTTATGGACCCATGCTGACCCTTATATTCAAGAGATTTTCTGTTGATTTGAGTGATGAATTTTGGTTGCTGTGAAGGAGAAGATTTGGTTTCAACTCTAAGGAGAAGCCACTACATTTTGGAAGATAAGGGACAAAATTTTTAGACCAAGGACTCTGTGCCAAGTGCTTACATGAGGTATTTCTGATGAGGCACAAAGTTCCTCCTCCCTTCCTCCAGTTCAGCCTCCTGAGTTTAGAAGTGAGGAAATCAGAATAGAAGTACCAGTGGAAGAACAAGAACAAGTTCAAGCTCCTATCCCATCCCCAGAGCAAGATGTTCCTGAAGAAACCATCAATCAAGTTCTAAGGGATCTCAGGGGCAAGGGAGTGGCTCAGGAAGAGGATATCCCAAGCACCACTCTAGTAGAGCCATCCTTTGAGGAATACCACCATGTCTCTCCACCACATGTTGAGACCCAGCCAAGGTCTCAGGGGGAGACTAGCAGAATGTGAATGATGTAATTGATTTGGTCATGAAGCAGCAAGAAATGTTGACAATTCTGCAAATGCAAATTTAGCAGATAGATGTCAAGTTTGATTTTATGTCTAAAGAGGTCCAGCAGATGAAGGACCTATTATTACAGTTGGTGTGCCAACAGGGCACAAGTGGTTCTCATGCTCCCCCTGCTGTATACACTGTGGAGCAACAACCAGAGCAGCAGCAGCGAGCAGCCTGAGGAAGAGCTTCCACAGCCAGACAAGCCTGCAGAACAGTCTAGTGTGGATCCTGCAGCAGGGCTAGATCAGACTCAGCAGTAGCAGCAACCACCTCAGCAGGAGTCAGTTTCTGAGCAGCCCTTGGAGCCTTAAGATAAGTCTATGGAGGTAGAAGCTGATCCCAAGGTTAAAACTTTTAAGAGAAGGGTTAGAAGAAAACTCCTTAAATCTGGTCACCCAGTCTTTCCATCTCAGCCCTTAACCATTTCTGCTCCTGCTACTGATCCAACTCCTCCTACTGCTACTGACCCTACACCTCCTCCTATTGATGAACAACTTCCTCCACCTCCTTCTCAACCCATTCCCTCTACCTCATCTAATCCTCATCCCTCTACCTCTCAACCACAGGCCCAGATTCCCTCCTCTATAAGTACTTCACTTTCATTGTATCCTCTGAAGTACACTTTCTAGCCTCACAAGGTAAACACACTCACTCTTCACACCTTAGCTCCTCATTTCTTCTCCTCTCTCCCTACTTCTTCAACTCCTTCTTGGGCAGAACTACTCTTTCACTTGCTGAGATTGTACCTAGTGTGGTACTATACTCAAGAGTAGGGCGCCAATTGAAAGACAACCCTAGCTCCTTTCTTCCCCCTTTCTGGTATGCATTCATATACCATTCTGAACACCATATGAATCTCTTCAAAGAATTCCTGTCCCTTAAAGCTTTTCTTGAAGTCCATGGGATGCCAGGATACACATTTGAAGACTGGCTCCGTACCTTACTTCAAACTTCCCAAGTCCTTTTGGCTGATGTGAATCTCATCACACAGAAAAGCCACTGTCTCTCTCCTACAGAATTCTTAGATCTATACCCTGGTGAAGCCACTAAATTTCAAGCCACTCAGGCTAGGAACCAGTTTATGGATGTTCCCCTTCACCTTAATCTTAGATTTTTTGATATGTTTGGCAACTTCCTAAGAGAGCTCCAGACCAAGTACAACAGAATGAAACAATTCAATGAAGACATATTCAGGATGGGTTTGCCAGATGTGAATAAAGGCCAATGGGAAATGATCATCAATGGGAAAAGAGATATTACTCCATCAATGACTGTTGGACCCTCTGGACTGCATCCTAGTCTGATAGGTGCCATTTCATCTAACAAACCTTTTGCCCAGGTTGTGTTCAATAGACACATAAGGATACTTCCAGATTCAGAATCAAGTACAATATCAAGCTGTCATTCCATAGGTTTGCCCTCATGCATGCCCCAAAGAACTCTCAGCATATGATCGATTTCCAGAACTGCTTTGCAGAGTCTGAGAGGTTTACTGAAGATCAGTGGGTAGCAGCTTACCCAGAAGACCACACAGATTGCCAGAAACTCAAGCTATCCATTTCTGCCTATCTCTGCAAAGGTTATGAGACACTTGGGAAGTCTGTCTCACACAAATGAAAGCAGAGGTATCATATGTACTACCAAGCAAAGGAAGCTGCATACTTCCAAGGCCTACACTGGAATATCACTATTCATAAGTTCCTCCACCTAGTAGCCAGTAAGAAGTTTGTTCCCCTTAAGAGTACCCTACGCCATGGTAACTACCATAGGAGAATTAACTATTTTCATCGCATGCACATTAAATCTTATAGGAAAATCCCTTCTATAGGATCCTCCTATAACATAGATATTTCCAAGTTTGAAAATTTCTTCCCTAGAAATGAGAAGAAGCTACGGTCTCTTCTTCAACCTTTCCTTGCTCGAATCTCTCCTTCCCTGTATCTTCCTAGTTCTTTGTCTGCTTCATTAATGTAAATTGTTCTTTACATAAATCAATATAGATCTGTCTCTCAACATCTCTTTCTATCTATCCTTCTATCTCTCTCTTTGTCTCTTATCCTTTCTGTTAATGCCACAAAGGGGGAGAAAGAATGTAAGAAACAAATATATAAGACACATATTTGCAAAATCGAATTTGTTTTTCATTGTCTATTTAAAAAGTTTTTGTCATTAACAAAAAGGGGGAGAATTGTTGAGCAACTATCTCCTTAAAATATCGTTAAACATTTTAAGCATTGTGTTTTTGCTATGACAAAACCTTTGAAGACTTTCTACAAACAAATCTATTGGAATATACCACAAGAAATATGACATGTATAATACAGTATCTATCAGCACTATCTTACGAAAATTTCTCTAAGCCCACAGTGTATACTATGTACCATACTAACTCCGACTTCAGACTCTGACCCTTGAAAAGTCGAAGTGTTGTACCATTTGATGAACATGTAGTACTCCGACTTCGGAAAGGTTGAAGTCTAACAAAACTCCGACTTCTGAAAAGTTGAAGTCTAGCTGAACTCTGACTTCTTAAAAGTCAAAGTCTGTATAGACTCCGACTCCTTAGAAGTCGAAGTATGACTTGCTATCAAATGATCCTTCACTCCGATTTCTAAAAAGTCGAAGTCCTCTTACTCTAACTCCTTGAAAGTCGAAGTCTATTTTTGTTTGCACTCCGACTCCCCAGAAGTCGAAGTATGACATCGATTGATGATCTCTTATCACTTCGACTTTCCAAAAGTTGAAGTTTATGATCAATTTCTCACTACGACTTCTGTATAGTGAAGTTCATCGTGCATCTCTTATCTTTGACTCCAACTTCAAGTAACCTATAACAACTTCTGTGTACTTGACACTTATAATTTTTTATGATAATCTGTCATTCCACAGAATCCATGAAATCTTAATCTTGTTTATTTCAAGTTATTTGTTATTCCAATGGGATCCTTTACAGAATGAATAACACTTACATATCTTATAGAATAATGCTTTTCTTGCTACCTCCATTTAAATTTTCTGTTAGGTAGGTAAAATTATATTCAAAATGACCACATAAATTATCTTTGATAAGATCTAAAACAATTATACAAATTGGTCTCTTGCTTTCTGTCAGAAGCTTAGTCCTTTCTATTTTGACAGAAGATATGAGTTAGTAGGTATAAGAAGCATGGGCTATCTGTCAGAACCCACCTACCATATCTACTTTTTGTCAGAAATTCATTATTTTTAGAATACAACTGTCTGTCTGCTCTTTAATGCACTGAACATCTGTCCATCCGAGGTTCTTTATACTTTACATATATTTCCATCTCACCTACCTCCGAAAGGACAAAGGTACCTGTGCTTCCTTACCTTGCAGACAACTAGATACCTACTGAAGCCAGTTTACAGATCATTAATAAAAGTTGTCTATCAAGCCATGAAGCTATCTACATAGCCTGAAGACGTTGGAACTCCAAAAGCTGAAGGACTGATGAATATAATAGAAGTCTCAAAGTGTCTACATCCAAGGATCAATAGCTATTCTTCAAATGACTAGTTTTCTAACATATAGTTTCAAAGAGGAAATTAAAGCTTCTGAAGCTCATGTATAGAAGCTAGAATTTGAACAAGAAGATACCACTAACCAGCAGCAACGCACACAACTCCCATCTGATTTTGCAAGCAAGAGTCTTCACAAGTCTTCTACTGAAGTGAAAGAAGAGAGCTGCTTCTTTAGTTCATGACTTCCAAGCTCTCTAGTTCCTTAGAAGTCTTTTTCTATTGGGTGTCATTTTGTAACTATAGATCCTTCTCAGTCCACCCATTTAGATTCAGAAAGGTTAGAGCTTCAAATTCTCATTTGTATTCCTTTCTGTTTCTCTGTGTTTGCTCAATCTTCTGAGCTGACCCTTAAGTGTTTTTCATTTTTGTGATCAGATAACATGCAGGAGGTTTGTTTCCTATTGTGCCCCTCTTGTGAAGGGAAGACCTATGGGTATAGGTAGTCTTTGTACCCCTTGGTAAAGGGAAGACTTGCTTGGGAGCAAGTGGGTTTGTAATGCCTCTCAGGTTAAGAGAAGGCCAAGTGTTCTTGGCAGTTTAGTGAAATCCCAAGAGGTTACATGGGGAGTGGATGTAGGACTTACATGTGGAAGGGCCTAACCAGGATAAAATCTCTTGTGCATTTGTGTGATTGTTTTCGCTAAGTTTTCACTTGTTTCACACACACTACACTAAATAGTAACAACTTTATTTAGTGTTATCTATTTTCAGATAATTTTTTAAAAGTGCAAGAAGTCCTATTCACCCCCCTCTAGGACATCATTAGTGCCATCTCGATCCAACACCAATATCAGAGTTCATGAGAAGGAAGTGCAACTGAGGTAATAACTTGAACTCTGGAAGCTTGAGAGTGGCAAAATCAACTTGAAAAATCGACCGATCCTGGCATAGGGACCAAAGTCCATCCAGAGCAGACCTGAACTGTGCTAATTGAGCTTCAGGGAGATTGTGAATATGACTGTAACACCCCAAATTTTTTTTTTTCATTTGAAAATCAGAAAAATGTGAAGATTTTGGTTGTTAAACATAACTACTATCATGAGATGTAATTAACTTTAATTTAGATTAATTTATATTAGTAAATGTTATTCCAGTGTCATACTCAGAGGTGCGCACTCCGATAGTGCGACATCAGAATTGTAACGAAATTGAAATCCGAGAATACCATAATTTCCAGAAAAATGTGCTGATATCAGAAATGTAAATATCCAGAATTGTTGACATGTGGATTTCAGATTAAGCCAACACAACTATTTTTCGGGTAATTTTTGCTAGGTGAAAAATAAATTCTAAAAATTAAACTAAAATCACCATAATTTGCAAAACTATCTTATTAGATTATAGTTGAAATTTCAACTTGAATGGACACCATTTGGGTATACAAATTTG